>OVAY01000078.1:0-71561 GCA_900406395.1 Kernera saxatilis
GTTTAAGAAAAATAAATTAGTTGAATGTTTAAAATAGAAACCTAAAAAATTAGAGGTTTAAATTGGAAAAAGTAAAAAAATTGAAGGTTTTTTATGGTAATTTTCTTTTGACTTTTTTATAGACTAGTGAATAATATTTTTTTAGTTTTTTACCATATGTTCACGCTCTAAATTAATCTGTTTGCAGAGTTAATTCTTTCTCGATTACTAATTTCTAAATTTTGATCTAAAGCAATGTAAATAGTAAATAAAATATATCGTTATTAGACAGATACAATATAACGAAGAAATCAAATACAAACCCCAGTTAATTAATAATGTTCTATAATGAGATGATTTTTAATGTACAGACCGTAATTTACAACGTTCACAACAACCATTAAAAGAAAATTCAAATACCCTACTTGTAAAGTTCTTAACTACGAATTTCTAACAATAAGAAGAATGAGCTTCACTATTGTGATTTGTGACAGAAAGAACAAAAATGACGTGATGAAATAGGCCCACATACGAACCCCAAAAACGACAGGGGCATGCCGTCCCCACCAATCATTCAAGTTGCACGGATCTGAAAAATTGGCGTCTTTGCAATTTATTGGGCCTATTTGGACCGTTAAAATGGATTGCCCAAAATGGCCCATCTCATTCGCTGCAGTGGAGTCCTTGTGTTTGTACCAAAACGGCAAGATGTTCGCGTACCCTGACCGTGCTCGCCGTTTGTTACTCCAAAGATATTTGTTCAAGTTTTAACACTTTTTGTTCCATTTCTTCCCCAAGGTTCTCTAACTGAGAAAGTAAATCATAATTTTTTTTGGTCATCTATGAAATGCTTAATTGCTTAAATTAAATAAAGTACATCATAATTTGATAACTTGGACTGCTTGCTTCGGTAGTTCAACCGACATATCATACGGTCTCGTTTCAAACAAACATAACATTAAAAACAAAAAATATAAATTAACATATTATTGTCTTTAATTAAAAAAAAAAAAAGAGACATTGGTTTAGAACTTTTTGGTTAAACAAATAAGAAAATAAGTAAGTTTAAGAAACGAGAAAAACAATTGACACATGTTGTACTATTCGAAATTACGAATCATATACATGACATATTGACATTGTATGAAGTAGATGTATATACTTTAAAATTACGTACTAATTAACAGGGAACAGAAATTATGTAACAAGGAAAAGGATATTGTAATATACTAATGAAGATATAAGTATTTTGCAAAAATTGATACCAAACAAAAAAAAAATTGCAAATTGATGTCAATCAAATGCTCTGTAGCATAAATAAGGCATTGTGCTCCATAAAAGAAGAGATATTTGAGCGCTTTCGTTATCGTCGGCCCAAGCCCAAAACCTGATTCTTCAAGCATTGAACCGAAGAATGAAACTGTTGACTTCCTCATGGTCATGGTTGACGGGTTATTTACGGAAGTGCCCTTAGGACTGGAATTGTTCAAATGCATGTTGGTTAGTGACTTTTTGTCGGTTGGTTGATAATTTTCTCTGACACAATGCATCATACATCATCTCTTCCATCCTTTAATTTGAACAAAAATCTTAATATAACATCCTCAATTGAATTCAAATTCCTAGCCACAAATCTGTTACGTCGACCTACGTAATACATAATCAGTAGAGTTCGATTAAATGGTTATTTTTTTAAATGTCAAAGCTTTTTTTTTTTTTGGGGTTCAAATGTCAAAGCTTTTTAATCACTGATATATATTGTAAAAGTAACATAATTATAGGTGTAGTAGGATTGAACAACTTTTTCTTGGCTCAAGGTGTCCTATATGAGTTAAGATTCTAAGCATTTAAGATAACTAATTCCAACAACAATAACAAAAATTAAATTCCTTCTTTCTTCAGTCATATGATTGCTTATTGTACCATTGTCCATTGGTAATTTGATATAGCTGGCTGGTACTACTATGCGTCCTTGTTGTCTACTGAAACTGAAATAGTAGTAATCTGTACGAATGAATTCAAATCATTTTTTTAAAATGCAAATCTATTTCAGACAAACATTTTCATCGATAATTTAAGATTCCTTTACTATTTTTCTGTTGCTTAAGTAGTTAGTACCGTCTCTCTTGGAAGAATTTATAGCGTTGTATTTTTTTTTTCTCCGGATTTCCAGTTTTATTTTTTTTAATCTCAATTCAAAATATTTGAAGTTGTAACTACAATAGCCTTTTTTTTTTTTTTTTTTTTTTTTTAAAANTTTGTCAAAACTACTACAATAGCCTTTTCCTTCCGTTTTATCCTATAAATCCAACGATCCTAGTTATCATCAACGCAGACAAAACTTTAAACGTGTAATAACAAGATCCCACCTGCATCACTCAATAACTAAACTTCAAATTTAACAATAAACAATTAAAGAGCCACAAAAAAAAAAAAAAAGCAAATCACTATATTATTATATTATTATTATTTCAAACCATAATCCTGCACAAGAATTCAAATTNATTATATTATTATTATTTCAAACCATAATCCTGCACAAGAATTCAAATTTTTTTTATCATGACTTCATTACTCCACGTTGCTACAATGAAACCATAAAAGATACTAACCTCGGTCAAATCTCCCTTCTTCTTCTCCTTCGTCTTCACTGTTGATCAATTTTCTCTGCAACTTCTCGTTGCATCACTATACGAACGATTTGTAGCTTCTTTTTCTTGTGAAGAGACTTAGAGACGACAAATCAAGAAAAATGAATTTGCTTTGGATGCTTCCACTTCTTGTTTCTTCCATCTTTCTCTGCATGAGCTTTTGCTCCTCTCTCAATTCCGACGGTTTATCTCTTCTTGCTCTCAAATCCGCCGTCGATAATGACCCGACCCGAGTGATGAACTATTGGTCTGAATCCGACTCGACTCCTTGCCACTGGTCCGGAATCGTCTGTACAAACGGCCGAGTCACCTCCCTTGTACTCTCCGGAAAAAGTTTATCCGGTTACATTCCATCGGAACTGGGGCTACTCGACTCGCTTATCCGACTCGATCTAGCACACAACAATTTCTCCAAACCCGTTCCTGCTAGTCTCTTCGCAGCCACCAAGCTCCGGTACATCGATCTCTCACACAACTCACTCTCCGGCCCAATCCCAGCCCAAATCAAGTCCATGAAATCTCTCAACCACCTCGATTTCTCCTCCAATCGTCTCAACGGGTCACTCCCTGAGTCGCTCACTGAGCTCGGAAGCCTCGTCGGAATCTTAAATCTGTCTTATAACCGATTCACCGGCGAGATTCCATCGTCGTACGGTCGATTTCCTGTTTATGTCAGCTTGGATTTCGGTCACAACAATCTGACCGGAAAAGTACCTCAGGTGGGTTCTCTGTTGAACCAAGGACTAATCGCTTTCGCTGGGAACTCTCATCTCTGTGGGTTTCCATTGCAAACGCCATGCGAAGAAATCGAAACCCCTAATTTCGTCGCTTCGAAGCCGGAAGGCACGCAAGAACTCCAGAAACCAAACCCTAGTGTAATCAGCAAGGACGTAGCAAAGGAGAAGCAGATCACCGGATCGGTGACGGTTTCCTTGATTTCAGGAGTTTCGGTTGTAATCGGAGCGGTTTCTCTATCGGTTTGGCTGATCCGGAGAAAACGGAGCTCCGACGGGTACAAAACGGAGACGAAGACGACGACGGTGGTTTCGGAGTTCGACGAGGAAGGGCAGGACGGTAAATTCGTGTCGTTTGACGAAGGATTGGAGCTCGAGCTTGAGGATTTGCTGAGAGCATCGGCTTACGTGATCGGCAAAAGCAGGAGCGGGATTGTGTACAGAGTAGTGGCGGCGGAATCATCCTCCTCCGCCGTTGTCGCCGTCAGAAGGCTCAGCGACGGTAACGCCACGTGGCGGTTGAAGGATTTCGAGAACGAAGTGGAGATTCTCGGTAGGATCAACCACCCAAACATCGTACGGCTAAGAGCTTATTACTATGCAGAGGACGAGAAGCTCCTCATTACTGATTTCATTAGCAATGGCAGCTTGTGCTCTGCTTTACATGGTAAAACACTAATCTTTCTTATTTTTTTTCCAATTTTAATACTCAATCTGCATTGGTCAAACGCCAATTATAAGGTTTATTTGCACATAATTGCTGAAACTATCTTTTGGGAGTCAATGCTCTTGGTCGTTTGTGTGATTGTGGGATAGTGACTAACTTGTTGGCTTCTTCTCCTTGTTGTTTACTGTTTTAAAGCGTTCTTGGTTTACATGTGTTGAAACTTGAAGCAGTATAGATCGATCGAGGACAAGCATGGGATCTCTCTACCTACTAGAAAAAAACAAAAAAAAAAACAGATTTGGTTCTCTATGGAGTTCTTGAATAGATGAAGCAATATAGTGTGTGGTCCTGTTATCTTCATGGGAAAACATAAGTCAGTTAGGTCAGTTACTGATAGTTAAGAGAGTGTTTTATGAGACACAAAGAAGATTCCTTCTTGGTACTTATAGCACAGATTATATTTAAGATCCGAGCGCTGTATGTGTTTAGTCTTAACCTCTGCTATATATGCGTTAGTAGTTAGTACGCATGATATGTTTGATTCTGTAATTAGGTGTATCAGATTTGTTTGGTATTGTTGAGACATTCTGCATCACTGGTTTCTAAGACGGAATTTTTTTTTTTTTTTTTTTTGCAGGTGGACCTTCGAATACTCGGCCTCCGCTCTCTTGGATTGAGAGGTTACGTATAGCACAAGGGACTGCTCGGGGTCTGATGTATATACATGAATACAGTTCGAGAAAGTATGTACACGGCAATCTAAAATCAAGCAAAATCCTGTTGGATGATGAGCTACATCCTCACATCTCAGGCTTCGGTCTCACACGTCTGGTTTCGGGTTATCCCAAACTCACTGATCATTCACTTTCCACCAAAACGCAAAGCAGAGACCAAACATTTGCGATAAGACTCTCAGCTCCTGCAGCTGCTTACCTTGCACCTGAAGCCCGAGTTCCTTCTGGCTGCAAATCATCTCAGAAATGCGATGTTTATTCGTTTGGGGTGATTCTACTGGAATTGTTGACTGGTCGGTTACCTAATGGTTCCTGTGAACGCGAAGGAGAAGAACTCGTTAGTGTTTTGAGGAAGTGGCACAAGGAAGAGAAGTCGTTGGCTAAAATCTTAGACCCGAAGCTTCTGAAACAAGATTTCGCTGATAAGCAAGCTATTGCAACCATTCGTGTCGCTTTGAATTGCACGGAATTGGATCCAGAGATGCGTCCTAAGATGAGATCTGTGTCTGAGAGTTTAGGTCGAATCAAATCGGAATAAACCTTCTTTGAATGAGCCCGGGAAGTATTAAATATGTATGCTAATCTCAGGCAAAATGATAATTTGTGTAGTTTCTATGTCGAGGTTAAATGAAGGGTTTAGGGTTTAATTCCGGATCAAATGTCTGTCTCTGTTTATCATCACATGTTCCTTGTGTCTTAAGGAAGAGAATTTGATTGTATCATGGGCTTCTTCTGTCTCGCCTTCTAGAATCTTACATCATAAGATAATTTGTATGATAAGATCTGTTTCAAAAATGAAACTTAAGCATATATTAATATACGGAACTGTCCTTGCATGATAAAGATTCATATACGGTATAATAACCAAGTGGGTTACAAGTATTTCAATTGATTGCTTTCATTGGTCGAGACTGAGATTCGATTATGATTAGATGCATAGATATTTTTGAGAAAAGATGCATGATTAACGAACAAAAACTCGATGCTTTTTAGTGCGATTGTACTAATCCATACTATGAGTTTTCTCTATGTAACGAGAAAATATTTATTAGAAACAAAAAAAAAACTCAGTTGCATGATTGCATCTCTATTGCGCATGGAAGTCAGCCTACATATTCAGATACATTCAATCATAAATGAACCTTGAGCCGATTATTTTTGCATTTACTTACATAGATTTGAGAAAAAGGGAAAAATCAAATCTATTTCGAATATAATTTTTGTCAGAACATCAAACATGATCACATCCCACCGTTGGTCCATTGTTCAAATTCACAACAAAAAGTATCACTTTTTATATGTTTAAAAGAAACAAAAAATATATAAAAACAAAGAGAGATCTTCATGACAAAACATATCTTGCCCCAGGACGATTGATTACTTCCAAATATAGCAGCCCATTCGAGAAAATTAAATAAAATAAGAGAGAAACACTTGCTTAATTTGGAAGTTCCTTTCTTTAACTTGTTGACATTATAAAAGCCAAAGATGGACCACGATTCCCCACTTCTATAATCTATTTTTCAGAACATTAAAGTTTTAAATAAAATTGATGGGGAATCGTTTTATTTTTATTTTAGAAAAAAATTCAAAAATAAAATCTATACAACATAGAGAAGCTAATGGGGTCTCACGTGTCCATGTTCCCATCCACAAAGCCACGGACGAGCTTTGCATTATAATTTCCTCCTTTTTTGGCCAAACTTTTAAATTGCACTTAATAAGTCGTATTTTGCTTCTTTACCATTTATTTTCTAATTTTTTTCTCCGGTTGAATTTAGAAGAGAAACGTTAACACCGGTGAATTTTTCAAAATAATTTCAAATAGTGAAGAGTTTGTATTGTAGACGACTATACAAAAAATGATGACCAATTTTTTAGAAACACAAAACTATGATTTGTTCATAAACGAAAACGTTTGGTTGCATTGATTTTAATTTTAGAAAAGAACTATTAGATTACAAATCATGTAATAATGAGTATGGATTCTCTGGAGGAATATAATCGTTTGATTTGAAAAAAACATGCATATGATTTGATAGATTTTTCGTTGCACCGTGATATAAGATTTTGATTTATATCGATTTTTTAAAACTTTGTGCAAACTACCCAAGAAGCAGGGGGGAAGAGTTTGATTTATATCGATAAAGTTTTGAATTTTCATACATTTTTATATGCGAACACGACTAATAATTTCGTTGACAGTTTTACTGATAAAATTTAAAATTTCCAATAACATTTTGCATCTATAAATTGTAAGAAATTGTACTATTTAAAAATCAAACTTCGTATCCAATACAAAAGCATTAAACTCTTGATCAAATAACTTTCCCATATATATTCTTTACTTTCCACACATTAGTGTTTAAAAACAAAATATCAACAATTTCGTTTAAAATTGATAGTTTGTACGATTTTGAATATTACAAACATTTCTCCCCACTGGGAGTAGTAATTCTCATAAACTATTATTGTGTGTTAATAACTTAATGTAGTACCTATGCTTATATAGTAATATATATGTGTGTGTGCATGTGCTTTGTGTATACAATTTTGTCTTCTTGTTGATTTATTAAGAAGCAGCTCCAAAATTTAAAATTGTGTAGCTACTCCAACTCATCGATCTATATGTCTGATGTGTCTACAGTCTATACGTATACAGAGCCTTAGAGCATGATCAATTAAGAAATTTATAAAAATATTTTAGTTATTTTTTAATTATAAATTTAGAGTTAATAACTTTTCATAAAAATTTTAGATTTAGGTGCTCCAAAGCAGAACTCTATTAGAGGTTCTTAAAAAAAATAATAATAATAATCGGTTCTTAGAAAAAGTCGAAAGAAAAAAAAAAGTGTTGTTTTTTTTTTTTTTTTTTTCATCCAAATTAAAATGGATCAAACACGGGGCCCAAAAAAGGCGGTTTTTGTGTTTTTTANTAGTCGGTTCTTATGTTTCTTAATTAAGAACCGTATCTAATCTTTTTAACATTTTTTATTATATAAATTCTAAGAAACGCTCTAAAAACTCTTAGAGTTTTCAATTGATAATGGCCTTAGGCACATAAACCATAGTCCTCGTATTAAACGGAATGAAATAACTAATACCTCCATAGAGAATAAATTCATATCCAAAGCTATGTGAGAATTGATAAAAATGATAAATTTTCTTAGCAAAGTTCGGTTTCCTTTTTCAATTCCTACAATGTAAAAGCTAAATTCAGATAATCGATACGAATACGTTTTCGAATTCACTAATTTTAAAAGGGGTAATAAATAATCAATTTCGATTGAAGGGCTGAATCGAAATTTGTTAAGAGAAACGGGTCGCTTTTTGGATTTAGATTTTAGAAAGACGGCGCTCGTGAAATTATTAAAGTTAATTAAGATAAGATTTATAAATACAGGGAAAAAAAAAGGTGTGAAACGATGGCGTCTGGGCAGAATCTGCTGCATCGTTCACACAGAATGACGTCACTGTATTATCCTCGACCAATGAGATTTTAGCTTTTTAGTTTTTTTGTTTATCATCCTTTTCTCATGCTCTATGCAGGTGTACCGTATGCACTCGCCATAGTACACTCGCCAGACGCCAACTTGCGTTCCCAATGCGTTAACGGCGTCAACATCCTCCGTCACGATCTTGTTCGAAAAGCTGTAGGTTCCGTGAACCCTAGAACGGATTGGGAAAGCTACATACGTTTTATTTGTAGTACTAGTGGTTTTGCTCTTATTACAAACTGTACTTCCGACAATTTTCTTTCTATTTAAAGGATGTTTTTCTGTTTAACCATTTTCAGATCTAACTTCTGACTTTTTTTTTTAATATTCTGATGGGACAAAATAATAATAGTAGACAATCTAAAGTGTATTATTGGAATTTTTGAATTTATTAGATTTGCTGACTATGAAGTGAAGTCTGTGATTATTGGTTTCTCAAATAATGACTACTTTGTTTTTAAAATAATCTGATTGACGCATCCTCTTATAAACTTATAATCGTATGCTATACTAACGATCGCCAATTCTTTTGTTTACAGGTTATAAATTCGCGTATAGATACATCACATAATTTATCAAAAAAATATATAATAGCTAATTTATATATATATATATATATCTATATATTGTTTTCTGTTGTTGTAAAATTGGTGTATGACAAAGAAAAAAAACAAAAATCAAAATGAAAATGATATTATGGTTATTTGTAGGATAACAATAAAAAAGAAACCAAATGTGTGGTAGTCTAATGATACAAAGAATTTGTTTTTTGTGCTCCAGATTCAAAATTTTTTAGGTATGGAGAGTTATTTTTTAAATCAAAATATCTAAAATCTGATTTTGGATACGGAAAAATTATGGATAGAAAGTTCGGAACTCCTACGGTTAATAAAAAAAAAAAAAAAACAATAAGAGAGTAGAAATAATGTGTCACGGGTCCATTAGGTTGGTATTTACTTCACATGCTCTTCTCTGTATTCGAGTATTAAAAGTATGGTATTTTCTTCATCTAAAATCTACACTCTATCGAGTATTGATCCCTTCTAATACTTTTTATATATATATTTTCCCCATATTGTTATAAAATCCCAAAAAAGTATTAAGAAAAACAAACATTTAAAGGCATTTCCGTGAGTCAGCCTCACAGGCGGCTCAAAACGACGTCTTCTTCTGTACTTTTCTTTTTATTTATTTTTTGTTTAATTTTGATTTTGTAATGCTTTTCGATCCGCCGCTATCTTCAGCAATTAAAAGTTGGACGCAGAAACTCAGAAGCAAAAAATATTCATCATCATCTCTCTCTCTTCACCCCCTAATCTCTCTCTCTGTTTCTTCTTCTTCTTTAGACGAAACCTCCTTTGCTTCCTCTTCAAGTTCCTACTCCTCCAAACTCTTCACCTGCTTACATCTCAAGCTGAAATCAAAATTTTCCCGGGAAAGTGACACCACAATAGCATGAGAAGGGAGAAAAAAGCTTAAATTCGTGTAATCCCAAGAAATCCATCGAAACAGTTGACGTTGAAGATGATGTTTCCCCAAAACAGAGCACTATAGTTTTAAGGAGAGACAGGGAAAATTTCGTCGCATTTTGATTTGATACATGGATTCAAATACTCATAATCATCTCTACGACCCGAATCACATATCTTCTTCCGGGTCGGGTCTTCTTCGTTTCCGATCAGCTCCGAGCTCGGTTCTCGCCGCTTTCGTTGACGACGAGAAGAGTGGGTTCGACTCCGATAGGCTGCTATCCAGATTCGTGAGCTCTAATGGCGGAAACGACGATCTGGGTTCACCGAATCCGAGTGAATTCGAGGATAAGTCTCCGGTTTCGTTGACGAACACCTCTGTATCATACGCCGCCACTCTGCCGCCGCAGCAGCCTGAGCCGTCGAGTTTTCTGGGTTTGCCGCCACATTACCCGAGGCAGAGTAAGGGCATGATGAATACGATTGGTTTGGATCAGTTTCTGGGTATGAATAATCATCCCACGAAACCAGTTGAATCCAATCTTCTCCGGCAAAGTAGCTCGCCGGCCGGGATGTTCACGAACCTCCCAGATCAGAACGGTGTCGTTTTACTATCCCCTCAAAATTTATTTTTCTTTCTTTCTTTCCCCTTTTTTTTGTTTCTTCTTTCGTCTGAAATCGTTTTTATGTTTAACAATTGATTCAAAATTTTGAATGTTTTCATTTCCTTAACAATAGTTTTAAGCTCTCATATTTTAAAATATCAGATTTTTTTATCATACCCAAACCGTAAGACTAGATCTGGTCTAATTTTCTTTTAGATTTTAGCAATTTTTATTTTCCCGGAAAGTGCAAATCCTTAACTGGGTTAGGTTCAGAAACCATAAAGTTTGGCACTTTGGACCCAACAAATGAACTCTTCTCATGGTTTCTACAATATTTACAATCGCAGGTTATGGTTCGATGAGGAGTTTGATGAAATACTGTGGTGACGAAGACGACGAAGAGAGTCCATCTAATTCCAACGGATTAAGACGCCATTGCAGCCTCTCTTCAAGGCCACCTTCTTCTCTGGGAATGCTCTCTCAGATACCTGAAATCCCCTCTGAAAGTCTCGCCACGAATTTTCAATATAGCCATTGGAATGATCCATCCAGCTTCATTGATAACTTATCCTCTCTCAAAAGAGAAACAGAGGACGACGCAAAATTGTTTCACGGAGCTCAGGTAACTCGGTTCTCTACCTGGTTTACTGCTACCAAACCGGTTTATTTTGGTTCTTGGGAATATTAAACATTACACACATGCATATAGCCTTATAGCTGAAAGTGTAGCTGGTTTCTTAGACTGGTTTTTTAGAGCATTGAATGATGTTTTCGATTATTTGTACAGAACGGAGAGACGGGAAATCGAATGGAGCTATTGTCGCATCACTTGAGTTTACCCAAGTCATCGTCTACAGCCTCGGACATGGTTTCAGTGGATAATTATCTGCACTTACAAGATTCTGTTCCTTGTAAAATTAGAGCCAAACGTGGTTGCGCCACACATCCTCGAAGCATCGCTGAACGGGTAATTTCAACTAGTTGAAAACCGCATTTACATATCGATAAAATCCTTGGATACATAAACTAGTTTGAATCTAGAAAGTGTAATACTTGAAACAAATTATTTTGTCACTTGTCAGGTAAGAAGAACGCGGATAAGCGAGCGAATGAGAAAATTACAAGAACTTGTTCCTAACATGGACAAGGTACAATTCTCTAGTTCCAACTTCTTGTTATGGGTTCTGATAATATAAGAACAATTGTTTTTCTCTTGCATTGAATCGGTTTTATGTTCTTGGTTTCTTTATGCTTTAACAGCAAACGAACACTGCTGATATGTTGGATTTAGCTGTGGATTACATCAAAGACTTGCAAAGACAGTATAAGGTAAGCTATTGATCATTGTGGAAAAAACCGAAGGACCAATATAAGTGTAAACCGGTTGAATTAATTTCGACTTCTCTGTTGGTTTAAACAGATTTTAAACGAGAACAGAGCTAACTGCAAGTGTATGAACAACAAGGAGAAGAAGTCGATATATGGCGCGGCGCAACAAAGTGTGTATATAGGACTAAAGAAGGCAGATAGAATGATAAGAAAAAAAGAGTAACAATGTACTGTCTGAATATTTTTTAGCCGAAACAGACCAAATTGTCTATGTAAGCTCTGAGAAAAAAGCATCTGCTTTCAACAAATCCTAAGCAATAAAATAGGACTCCAATCTGTTATTTTCTCTTCTTTTTTTTTCGTTCACATCCAAGTTAAGATGCAGAATCTAGTAATCCAAGTTCGTACTATAAAACCTGAGATCAAGTACAGCCAGAATCTCATCAGCCGCACCACAAACAATACTTAGAGGTTGCCCACCCAATTGCTTCTGAATAAGACTAAGCATGGCCTCATAAGCAGCCCTCGTCTCCTTAGTCTTGGGCTGATAAACGCCATTAGCCGTATCAGTAAGCACACTCTCCTCTCTAAGACGACGTCTCTTGCTCTCTCGAGCAAAGACCGTATAATCATCTACAGCCTCACGCCCTTTCTTCTTGTTCAGCCTCTCATCCAATCCATTAGGCCTCCCCTTAACAATGCGATCTCCAATGTATAATTGTCCGGTTCGACCGGTCTCACTGTAATTAGAAAAAAAGAGAGGAACGGTTCTTGTTAGACCGTGCGATGCCGGTTTTCTGGTTTGGTGAAGCAGCGGTTGAATTCCATACCAGTGAACGGTGACGATTAGATCGAGAAACTAAGATGTACGTATACTTGGGGTGGTCTTTAGCACACATGATACTACTCGCTTACGCGATGACCGTTGTAGATGGAATTTTGGGCCAAAGCCCAGTCAAAGATTGGAAGGGCAAAATGGTAATCTGACAAATTGTAATTTGAGAGAAGGAATTTGACGAATTGTGTTATCCCGCCTCTGGTGAAAATTCAAAAAAATTTCACACAGGTGTTACCTCTCTCACACGTGTGAGCTCGAAAATTTTCATTTTCAATTATAAAACCCGCCCAGAAGATGGCCTTAAAAAAATTGCCAGATCGTCTCTCTCTCAGAAAAGCTTTTCTCTCTTTTCCGCTTGTCCCCTCCCTTTACTGTTCACGAAGCCGTTTGGAGCTGTCACGAAGGAATCTATTGAAGATTCATAGGTAAATCCATGGTTTTATTTGTTGCAAGAGTGTGTAGATGCTTGGGGGACTTTATGCTCTTCTTGATAAAACTATTGATGGTTCGTTGCCGTTTTAGTCGATTTTTTTTTTAGAATTAGGTTCTTCGTGATGTGACGAGGATTCGTTGTGAAACGAAGATTTTGATCTCCGTATCTTTGGGTTTTTGAAGTTCGTTTCTCCGACAAAATCCGATTACAATGGAGAAAAAGATTGAGTTCTTACCTGAGACCCTAGGAGTCGTTAATGCAATTAGGGGATTCGAAGTTTGGGTTTAGTCCTTTACGTTTCAAGTAAATCGCCTTCAGTCGAAATTAATTCCGCCATTTTCGTAGTTCCAATCTTTGTATGTTCTAATCGTTTCCCTGTTCAATTTATTCAGCGCTGAATCATAATGCCAGAAGCAAGAGACCGAATAGAGAGGCCAGTGGATTTCTCAGCCGCATTTCTCAACAGACGCTCGAATGGTGTTTTACTTGACGAGCTGGCAACACAGCCCAATTTGTTTGGGTCTCCGGTTCATAGACTACCATCGGAATCTGCAGGGAATATGGGAGTTGGGTCCATTGGTCAAGGATCTATGATGGGAAGAGGTGGGCTTGTGAGGGGCAATTTCGGAATTCGGCGGACTGGTGGTGGTAGAAGAGGTCAAACTCAATTTAGAACGCCACAGGGACGAGAGAACATGAGCTTGGGTGTTGCAAGGCGTGGAAGGGCTCGTGCTTCAACGTCTGTGTTGCCTTCTTGGTATCCAAGAACCCCCCTCCGTGATATTTCTCCTGTCGTTAGGGTGAGTTTGACTTAACCCTGTTTGATTTTTTATTTTCTGCTTATTCTTGGATTTGAATGGAGTTTTTTCCCATTGTTATATAGCCATTTTTTAATCTGTTTATATCTGGTTTGTGATTGGTATATTGCTTCCGGAAATATCTCTTATTATTGGATTTAAGTCGACTGTTTAACGGTGGTATATACCCAAGTTGAATCTGAAAAAGTGAAAGAAAGTAATCCATTTATTTGCAGCTATTAACCCTTTTATATTCCCATATTTGTTTGGATTTGCGCATGGAGAATTATTTTTGCTGCAACTTGATTTCCTCAGTGGATTGTTTTACACTATAACCCAATCTTGAACTGCCTATTAGTCACTGAGTTTGTGACTAACATGACAGGTTTGCCAAAGGCTTGCTTAGCGTAGCTATTTATTATATTTTACAAACTCCTCTGTGCAGGCTATTGAGAGAAGGAGAGCTCGTATGGGAGAAGGCGTTGGCCGAGATATTGAGACCCCAACTCCACAACAGCTTGGGGTTCTTGATTCTCTAGTACCACTGTCAGGTGCTCAGCTCGAGCACAACTACTCCATGGTCACTCCTGGTCCATCTGTTGGATTCAAGCGTCCCTGGCCAATCTCAACTGCTAAAGTCCATCAGATGCTCCTCGACATCACAAGAGAAAATTCTGGGGAAGAAGATGCCCTAACTCCACAGAAGAAGCTTCTCAATTCTATTGACAAAGTGGAGAAGGTTGTGATGGAAGAGATTCAGAAAATGAAGAGCACTCCTAGTGCAAAGAGAGCAGAAAGGGAAAAAAGGGTTCGAACGCTAATGTCGATGCGATGATTTCCACTTTTCATACTAAGAAAAGAAGCTGAGACATTAGAAGGAGACCATAGGAATCAGGGAACAAAAGGTGTGCCTGCACAGTGAGTACATCATCTTCTGATGATATAAAAGAGAGAGAAGTGGATCATCTACTGGTGATATCTTCATGAGCGTGTAGATTTGTTAAGACTTGGGTATCATTCTCTGATGATATTACTAGACAGGGATCAATCATCTCTCTGATGATATATAGTATGGAGATTCTATCATTTTTCTGATGATGAAACATAGTAAGAGATTCATCTTCTGATGATATATCATAGGAGAGATAACTGTTAGATAGTTCGGCTTTAGATAGCTCACGGATTTTATGTTGGAACCTTTTCTATCCATAGAGATGTATGATGATATCTTCTTGCTTCACGATACTGTAGTTAAACAGATTGTACAGAAGTTTTGAATGTTGCTTTTGTCGGTGGTAATTGCAGATGTTCTTCTTTACTGATATTTCTTGAATATACATCTGTCCGGGTCAAAATCTACTAAGAGCCAATAATGATTCTTTTTTTTTAGAATTTAATATTGAAGTTATTATTCATGTTACGCCACACCCACACTAATATATAAAATAAAAGGTCACATCTGTTGTTTGTTTTCTTTACAATGAGAATCTCATAAAGAAGATTCGTTTGTGTTCTGGGCATAATAAATACAAGCATACCTCAGAAGTTGTTATCAATAAACCAGCAATGGATCTAGAACTAAACACTAAACTCATCCTCATAACATCTTTCGTTATTGCTTTCATGCTTAATGTTTTCTTCAAATGGTTCTCAAAGGAGCAGGGTTCAATGTCTGCTACAACGCTGCCACAGAGCCCTTCGGCTTTACCATTCATTGGTCACCTTCATTTGATAGGCAAAGTATTGCCTGTGTCATTCCAGAGCCTAGCTCGCAAGCACGGCCCACTCATGGAGCTACGTCTCGGTGCTTCTAAGTGCGTTGTGGTCTCAAGCTCTTCGGTGGCGAGAGAGATCTTTAAGGAGCAAGAGCTTAATTTCTCCTCCAGACCTGAGTTTGGTTCTGCTGAGTATTTCAAGTATAGAGGGTCCAGGTTTGTCCTTGCGCAGTATGGAGATTACTGGAGGTTCATGAAGAAGCTGTGCATGACCAAGCTTCTTGCTGTTCCACAGCTAGAGAAATTCGCTGACATCCGTGAGGAAGAGAAACTGAAGCTGGTCGAGTCTGTGGCTAAGTGTTGCAGAGAAGGGTTGCCTTGTGACTTGAGTAGCCAGTTCGTCACTTACACCAACAATGTAATCTGCAGGATGGCGATGAGCACGAGGTGTTCAGGTACTGATAAAGAAGCGGAAGAGATTAGGGGGCTGGTGAAGACATGTTTGGAGCTTGCGGGGAAAGTCAGTGCAGGGGATGTGTTGGGGCCATTGAAAGTACTGGATTTTTCTGGGAACGGGAAGAAATTAGTCGCTGTAATGGAGAAATATGACCTGCTTGTAGAGAGGATTATGAAGGAACGTGAGGCAAATGAGGTGAAGAAAGATGGTACCAGAAAGGACATTTTGGATATATTGTTGGAAACTTACAGAGATCCCACTGCTGAAATGAAGCTAACGAGGAATGACATGAAATCTTTCCTGTTGGTATGTTTCCGCTGACCTACAATTAGAATCCAGCTCTCAAACTGATTATTCTGATATGATAAAAACTGTGTTGCGTGAAACTTCTTTAGGATATTTTCATGGCTGGAACAGATACATCAGCAGGAGCAATGCAGTGGGCAATGGGGCAACTAATAAGCCATCCACAAGCGTTCAACAAGTTAAGAGAAGAGATTGATACCGTAGTTGGAAGCAAAAGACTGGTCAAAGAATCGGACATTCCTAACCTCCCTTACCTCCGAGCTGTCCTCAGGGAAACTCTGAGGCTCCACCCTTCAGCTCCTCTAATCATAAGAGAATGCGCAGAAGACTGCCAGGTGAGCGGGTGCCTTGTCAAGTCAAAAACTCGTGTTCTTGTAAATGTCTATGCAATCATGCGAGATTCAGAAGTGTGGAAGGATGCAGACAAATTCATCCCCGAGAGATTTCTAGAGAGCTCTGAAGAGAAGATAGGTGAACATCAGATGGAGTTCAAGGGCCAGAATTTCCGTTACCTTCCGTTTGGGAGTGGAAGAAGAGGATGTCCAGGAGCATCCCTTGCCATGAATGTGATGCATGTGGGTGTGGGTTCATTAGTGCAGCGGTTCGACTGGAAGACTGTTGATGGACAGAAGGTCGATCTGAGCCAAGGTTCTGGTTTTGCTGCTGAGATGGCTCGACCACTTGTGTGCAACCCTGTGGATCACTTCAAGACCTTCTAAGTGCTTTTGTAACGCCAGAAGTTACCTAATTCTATAAGACTCCCCAAGAATTATATGCATAAAGGAACCATGGTTCTGTATCATTTCAAGTTTTTTTACATAAAACTTGCTCTCCAATATGGTCCTTTAAATCAAGCTGATAAATAATACATCTGGGTATTGTAACTATACATACATATAGCAAAGTTCAGAACCTATGCGGTTTTAGCATGACAGTCTACCTTATCTTCACTAATTCAGAGCTTAGTATATTTTAACATTAATTAATCTTCTTACGCATCCCCATCCGTGATCTTGCATATCTGATATTGCTTGTTAAGTTGGCTCTTGGGTTAACAGTAAAGTCCCACAAGAAAAGAAACAAGGAATAACATAGGTATATTAGTGAAGGATACTGCAGCCTCAAACCCTCCCCAGTGAGGGATGAGTAAAGCACTGTGCCTTGAAGAGTATGTAGTGCTTCACTTGAGCAACTGACATCCTGCAAAAGCCACATATTAAAGAGTTATACTGCCGAAGTAAAAATGTCAAAGTCAATTCACTTTTCAAAAAAAAAAGATCTCTCTCGATCTCTTTCAGAAAAAGATATTGAGAGAGCGTACCTGGAAATCAACAAATGCAACAGGAGTCCCATATGTGCCCTGAATCTTCAGCTTCAAGAATCCACGGCATCTGACAGGAAAGAGAGAGTGAAAACTAATACAACTCTAGTGGTTAAAGTTGCAGAACAGAGTATTCTTACCTCGAAAAAACTTGAATTAGCTCAGATTCGGTGCAATTTGGTCCCATATTAGCTATGAAAAGTGTTGGACAAGGATCTGCAGCATTATTCTGTCAAAAGAACAAAGATTATCATGTCCACTGGTAATGGATAGTTTACCTCACTGTTTTATTTTAACAAGACAGAAAACAATATTCATATGAAAGTATAAAAAAATAGGCAGAAGCTTACAGATTTTCCAGTAGTCGTTGCCCTCCCCGCAACATTAGCAATTCCTTGACTGAATGAGCAAAACAGAATACAATAAGACACTGAATTTCGTTAGCAAATAGCTAAGAAAGAACAAGCACTATCATATCCAGGGCATGGGAGCCATGACCAGTTCAGCCAAGCCTTAAGTAGGTTAGGTTCGGGGGCAGAGATACAAGAAAAGTGTGTGCAACAGAGAAACATAATCTAAGTATTCCCAATCAACCAGAAAATGTGCTCAAGTAGTGCAGATGACCTCTGTGCAGGTGAATAACCAATTATGTTGTAAGCAGAACTACTCATTCCAGGAGTGTGAAAGCTGCCAAAACCTGCTAGTGCCCAAACGTGCAAGAATGTGCAGTGTGAGCTTTCAGAAACGTGAAACAATGTTGACAAACTGCCAAGTGTGGAATATTAAACCAAACAGCTACATGAAAGAGCGCTGGGATTGTGAAGACTGGAACGATAAATACTTTACAAATGTTCAGATACAGGAAACATAAAACACAAAGGATCAGAAGAAGCCCCAAGATGAAGGCTTGTGCCAATGATCTTACCAGATTCAGGAGTGGTGCTCCAAGACTTGGGTTTTTTCAAGATTTCCCAACCATCATCTACCACATCATATAATAAAAATTAACACAGAAGCGAAGATCCAACTTTTATTGAGCTACCGAACAGAAATAATCCTACTACTTGCCTGTTCTTGAACGCTTAGATTTGGGGTTTGATTTGGCAAGATCAATGTAAAGAGTAGAATGCTTTTCAAGGTCAAATACCATTCCCTGAAAGGAAAAAAAAAACAAAATAAATAAAGATAGGTTAATGCTCTTAATAAATAAATTCAGAAAGTTACTTAATCCAGGAAAAGGTAAATGGCAATGACTTATTCATTTCACGCAGACAAAATCCAACAGTCATCTAACGCTTTCAAGTTACTTAGATTGAATAAGAACAAACACAAAGATAACAAGGTACTTGAAACGGGCAAAAACACTAATTATCATTCTCTCCGGAAAAAATAAGCTTCGGAGACTAGCCCGCATGATATTTCTCATTTCTCAAGCTTTCAGATGAGCAAGTTCGAAGAAATTTGACTCACATTGAGAGCGTGCATCACCGCTACAGCTGATTGTAGATCCGAGAACACAGCAAATGCGAAGGGCTACAAAAAAACAAAAACAGTAAGATTCTCTGTCTCTTCACCCTAAGTACTAAATCCCGCGAGAGAGAGAAGGATTTACCTTAGCTCCATCGGAGGTCCGGAGATGCGAAGTCTCATATCCTGGGAACTCTCGAAAGAGATTGTAGATCTCCCGGGGCTTGACGTCTTCCGGAAGTCCGGCGACGAAAAGCGTCCGAACCTCATCACGACCACCGATTGAAGCGTGTGTAGGCAAGTAGACGGACTGGGTTGGAGTAATTGGAATCGGAGCCACTCCCGGCGGCGGAGGAGGAATAATCGACGGGAGATTATAGTGAGAGTAGTAAGCTGACAAATCATCCATTGACGTCGCCGGCAGAAAACTGAGACTCAGTTTTACAGCTTAAAGTGCGGTTAAGTTGGCGTTTTTGTTCAATCGGAAGAAAATATCACCAAGTGTCGCATAATGGGCCGGAAAAGCCCATTTAAATATCCGCGCCTTTTTTCCCTCGGTAAAATCCAACGATAGAAGGAAACGAGGCGTAGGCTAATGGCATGTAATTGCATGCACTGTAATATAACTCTCTCTCCTCTCTCCTCTCTCCCTTCTCGATGACCATTTTTTTTTCTGTTCAAAGATCTGCAACGTCACACCTGCTCTCTCTCTCTCTCTGGCTTGACGCATTATGACGGAAGAACTCATCGACCAATCACCACCACCACCTGACCCAGACCCGATTCAAAGTCCGAAACTTATTCCGAATTCGAATTCAGTCATCCACCCGAGGCGGGTGCCTTTCGAGCACGGCCTCCTGCCGATCCAGAAGCTCGTTTTTACCGACCCGATTCAAACCCTAGCTCCGATCAAGCAAAAATTAGCGGCTACCGCGACGAATAAACGCGTCGGATCTGCTGCCATTTCCGACATCCTCCTGATCTCCGGTGATCATGCGCGCCTCGTTCTTGAAACTCTCGGTTCGGTGCTCCATTCCGAGACTGACCCTCTTGTTCTGGCCAAACCCGAGGAAGTTGATTCTGTGGGAGCTGATTTCCGCGATCTGATTTTGCTCCTCTACATTCAATCGTATAAGAAGTTGTTGCCTAGGACGCACAAGGACTCCGCAGCTGTGGCCGATGTCTGGCCATCGACTTCCGCTTTCGATGGATACTTGTCCGCCTTATCGCCAATTCAGGCAAGTTCTTTACTTTTTTCTTTCGCTTAATCATGTAATGTGGCTCGATATGTTTTCCTGTTATCTTAGTGCGTATGATCTATTTGGTAGGGAAATCATACCGTGGTAGCCGGGGTATGAAATGCCTAATGGCTCTATTATTTTTCCATTTCGCATTGAATTTCACTATAATTTTGCAATGCAAGTTAAGAAATTTGGAGACACTCGATTCGCCTGAAAGGCTGCGACGTTTGCATTAGGCAATGTTGAAGAACTACATCAAATGAGAAAGGGGAGGGGGGGTGTATTTTTTGGCTAAGTGTTCATAACGATTTTCATGGATTTTGTTTTCATTTAAGTTTGGTCCCCTTTCTTTGATAACTCTGGAGCAATGTTAAGTTCACGGATTGCAGCCATATAATTGCCACTTTGCTGTGTTTTGTGTGGGTTTTACTCTGTGGCAGAAGTTGAAGACAAGGCTTTTCTGAGCTTTGAAATATTTAAGCGATAATCGTTCTCATTACTGTTTCCATCACATGGGGCGAGACAACCTTGTTTCTGTTGAAGATTGAGTTATATCTCCTTTTCATCATGTTGCAGCTTGTTCGTAGCAACAGCCGTCGGTTTATGCCATCACCAGCAGATGAAGAAGCTCATCAGTTATCGTATCTGCAAAAGCACATAGCAAATATTATTTCTCTCCTTGCAGAGCCTGTGGAGGGAGAAGGAGATGAATCTTCGGTATGTGCTAATCTTTCTTTATCTCATTCGGGAAAAATTTACTGTTTCTATTAGATGGACATGAAATCCTATGTTGGAATACAAATATTATAGGAAATGAAAGAGAGCGCATATCTCATGCTAGATGGTTATTTCATCATGGTTTAACTGTTGTTGTTTATTTTGATTGTCCAAATCTCCTCCTCAGGTCCTGTCTTTGGAGAGTTTTGAGCACATTGGGTTTCTTTTTCATTTTGGTGATAAGGGATCTGATATACCTTCTTTGACCCAAGCTACTCCTTTTTTTGCGAATTCTGATCCTGATATGCCCGCTGTTCCCGTTCCTGCTTCCCAAGTGCATGATTGGCTTCTGAAAAACATAGCTTCTGCCTTAGAAAGCATTTCCGACAGAATTTCTGGGAAAGAAAATGGGCCATCTAATGCCTCTGATCAAGATTCTGCAATGGCAGATACTTCTGCAGCTCTTGATAAAGTTTCATCTAACGATAGAGGTCCGTGTATTATCGAGGGAGTCTCCAAGACTTCACTTTTCAACCAGGCTTCCGATCTTACGGGTAGATCTGTGAAGGTGCGTATTGAACAGCTAATTTGCTCATTCTTCATTCCGTTTCTTTCGCTCATGTATACACGTCAACGGCATGTTTTGTGTATTCTGCAGGTTGCCAATTGCCATGATTCTGTCATTTATCTTTTAGCGCCATTGAGATATGCAACTGTGTATGGATGTTCTGATTCTACTATCGTTCTGGGAGCTGCTGGCAAGGTACGACAAATATACTCCTTCCTGCTTTAGTCTTTGTTAGCAAGGTTCGGGTTTAGAAGATGCAGTGAGAATATTTTATGTTTCTGCAGGCAGTAAAAGTTGAGCATTGTGAGAGAGTTCATGTAATTGCAGCTACCAAACGAATCTGCATTGCCAATTGCCGTGAATGTGTGTTCTTTTTGGGAGTCAATCAGCGACCTCTTATTGTTGGTGATAACCACAAACTACAGGTGAAGTGTCGCTACAAGTTGCATACAGAATTCTTCTTTTCCGCTCTGATATTCAGCTGAAATTAGTAAAGAGACCACATTTATTTCAGCTTTAGTTAGGTTATATCTTTTCTGTGTTGAAAGCCTGTTATACTCATGATCATGTTAATGGTTCATGGTGTTTGGACAATTAAACATGCTCTAGAGTCACTTCTTCAGTTGAGTTTAGTGGGAGCATCTTCTGATGTCTTGTCTATAATTTTTGGCATCAATCTGACTGAGATCTGTTCCAGGTTGCTCCATATAATACGTTTTACTCACACTTGGAGGAGCACATGACTGAGGCAGGGATTGTGCCAACTATCAACAAATGGAATGAACCTTTGGCACTGGGAGCCGTTGATCCACATGACTCACTGTCACATCCTACCGGTGCCTCTGATAAACATTCTGAATCGGCTGCTTGTGTGGACCCTGACCAGTTCACTAACTTTTTGGTACATTCCCCTTTTTTATTACTTTAATTCTCCTCTAACAACTTGCCAACGTTTGTTTATGAAAATTATGACTGCGGGTTGATTTCTCACATCAATGTACTTGGTTCAGATCCCAAAATGGTTTGCCGACGAGGCTCTTGGCTCAACAAAAGACAATCCATTTCCATTGCCAGATGCATATTTGGCAGTGCAGCAGACAAACGTATGTATTTTGCTTTTTAGAACAGGAATGCTCTGTTTGGTTTTCTTCCATATCACAGTACTTCATCCCCAACCTGTTTTTTTTTTTTTTTTGTTTGACCAGCTTAAGAACTTAGAAGAAACAAGGCAATCCTTAAGAGAAACAACTCTTGAAGAAAACCGAAAGCGAGAACTTACTACCGCGTTCCACATGCATTTCAAAGACTGGCTCTATGGTAAACAAGTCAAACCCCATTCTAATTCATTTCACTCCATTGGTCACTGGATATTTATCCTCTCTGTTTTTTCGGTTACAGCAACGGGAAATATTAGGCAACTTTACTGCCTACAAGGTGACTAAATGACCAATGGTGATGGAAGATGTCTCAGTCACTGTAGATTTCTCTTGATCCGTTCCTCTTCAGAGATTGCTAGCACGTATGACATCAGAACTTAACTGCACAGCACGCTCTCTAACTCCTAAAGCCCTCTTTTGTGTAGGTTTTTTTCTCTGCTTTGATCATATTTATTAGTTTTAAATATTTTGGCATCCCCGCGGTTTTGTCCTTTCCTTCTTGAAAAACATTATGCAATCTTGTCTTTTTAAGTGTTGATTTCTTTCAATTGCTTTAAGCAGATAACAACTTTGCTCAATACCATATATATTTAGTAACTCCTTGAATTTAAAATATTTGGGTTTCTTTTTAAATTGGTTTCCCTTGAGCATCTAACACATTCAAACAGTCTGAAACTATGAAAACTTCTCTGGATCAATTGTTGTTTTGCCTTGTCTTTAGCTTGGAGGAAATAGCTTCTCTGCTTGGTCCGGGAAGAAGGTTATGAACAACAAAGCACCTGCAAGTTGAACAAAGTCTTAATGATAACCAAAAGAAAAGACCAAACAACATCCTCTATATTCTTCAACTCTATGGTAGATTTTACTTACAGACGAGGACTGTTCCTAAGACTGCTGAGATCTTGCCTTGAACTGTGATAAGCCCTGCTTTGCCTGCGTTCTGCAACTCGGTGGAACCAACCGAGTCAAATGTCCCTACAGACGCAACAACCAGTAAATCCGATTCATCATCCTTCTCTAACGAACCTATCTCCAAAACCCCCAAGAAATGATCTTAGATGAAGCCAAATGGAATCAAACCTGGTTTTACAGATTGTAGACCTGATGTTACACAAGCAATGTTTTCGAAACCTGCTTCCTCCAATCTACTAGCTGCAGCTGCAGATCTTTTGAAATTCGACAAAGAATCTTTAAAATCTCGTACTGCATTCATAATACATGTCTCAGTGAATTCAGAGTTTTCTCTGCTAACCTGAGACCTTCTTGGCAAACAAGTAAAAGTTTGCTGTCTGGAGAAAACTCGTTTCTAACGGATTTAAGGAATTCAGGATTCAGTTTCGTGAAAGGCAAACCAAAGAAGAGCCCTGAGAAATTTTTGTGCACTGTCCTCTTTATTATCGTGCCTGCAATTTTGTTTCCACACAAAATCATTCAGAATTATTATAAAGCCTACTGTTTCTTCAAATTGAGGCTCGATCGATTTCTTACCAATATCGTTGTCTTCGTTGAAAATGAAGAGAGGGATATGGTGGCAGGATTTTATATGAGCTCTCTCGAATTGAGTCTTGTCTCTTACATCCACCACCGAGTAACCTTCCACTGCTATTAACTGCTTCGCTTCTTCTGCATTCACGAATCTCACCTCCGCCGCAATTCTCAGGCTTCTCCGGCGGATTCTGTTCCCGGAGACGCTCTTTGCCGCCCAGCTCACTGCTTTCAACCGCCTCGTGCCGACATTACTGCATCAGAAATCGAAACTGTGTAACTTCATTTGACTGATTCTAGTTTTGGATGAGAACTCTCCAAGATTAACCAGTTTATTCAAGCATATAGGAGGAAATTCCACAAAGAACTTGGCGAATTTTCAAAAAAAGAGTCAACTTTCAGATGAGGAAACTGGTTTTACCTGGTGAAATAAAGAGCCGTAGGGGTAGGGCTTATGATCCCTGCCATTGATGCAGAGGTTTCTCGAAAAAACTCGTCACTGCGATGCGATCGATAGTCACTTGGACAAGAACCACTAGATTAGACATACTAGAAGGAAATTCAAGGTAGCCAATGAGTTAACGCCACGTCTTCAACTCAGCTTTTACATGTGGATTCCCAAAATCTACTTCGTCTGATTGTGATACGGTGATACTGATACATGTTTCATGCTCGTTTCCTAGTGCTATGTTGAAATGATTAAATCTATTATAGATTCAGATAAAGTAACTAGCTTGAGATTAACGGGAAGCTCATGTCTGATTACTGAGAGCTGTAACATTTTCGTACATTTGCAAACAAAGTTGATTTTTCTTTTTATTGTAGGAAACACTCAGACAAAAGATGTGAGAAAGTCACTCTCCAACAAAACAGGACGAAACTAGAGCAAAGAGTTTTATGATTTCACATCTCCAGATACAGTAAACAAAAAAGAGATGACAGGGAAGAGAGATAATCTCAAGAGCCCCGGATCAGCGAATGCACAGCTTATTAATATCAGTCACCAAAAGAGAAATCAGGAATCAGCTTCAGCTCTTTTCTCAACGGTGTAAGGATAATATTCTCTGCCATTGTCTACTCTTGTGGTCTGACCTCCAGAGTCAATCAAAGCAGAGGTAACAGCTAGAGCTGCACCCGCAGATATCGCTGTCGGGATGCTCCTTGCTGTAAAAATAGAAAACAGATCCAGATTACAATGGAGTTTAGCATCAAAAGAATGCACGAATCTATACCATTGCATCACTCAAAGCTATGTACTTACGATCTTTACTTATATGAGATTTTGGGGGTTTCCTGTATATACTCCAATATCAAAGTCTTGGAATTATTATATCACATAGATTTATACACCAGTTACCGAATAACATTAATTCAAAATTGTTGTTTGTCCATCAATAACCGCTAAACTCCTAAAATCCGTGAACTACATACTGCTAATTCCAGCAACTTCAAATAGTCTTCAGTTCCAATCTACTTTATGTGGACACAGTGACAAAACTCATACGGTAACGAACCAACCATGTGTGAAGAAGAAAAACCATTACCTCTATAGCCAAGCACAGAAGCTCCAGCTACAAAACCACCAATAGCACCATTGAAAAAATCTCTCTTGGCTCTATAATTCTGAACCAGCTGTTCAACACCGATGTAAACGCCTCCAATGGCAGCAAAAGTCAGCCCGTGGCTTCCCATCATCTTCAGTGTTCTGATGAGTCCTGGAAGAGCCACATTTCTCTCCACTCTTGGAACGTCTTTCCATGTGGCTAAAATGGTTCCGTAAATCGTCCCAGCACCAAAACCAGTGACACTACCTTTGATTGTCTTCATCATCGGGCCATCCTCTTCTTCCAAGTATCTCATTTCGGCTGGATCCATGATCCCTTCCTTCTAAGGTTCTACCTAATGCACAGTACAGGAGCAAAATATTCACCAGAGAACACGATCAAACCACAACAACATAACAAAATGTGAAAATTTAATGCGCGTATTGAAAGACGCGGATGTACAGGAATTTCATCACACTGAAGTTTTGAAGTCGCGATCTTTACAGATTTATAAAACCCATTCCCAGATCGTCAATATCATCAGTAAGAAAGACACTCATCATCGGATTTAAAGACGCAGAATCATGTAGAGAGACATTGAAAAAAAATCCGAGATTTGATTAATGTAAAAGCAGAACCCTAGTTTGGGAAGCTCAGTAAGCTCGTCAAGGTCGTAATGAAACGAAAAATTGGAATCCATCACTAACGAACCAAAGAATGTTACAGAGCACGACGCTGAGAAATCAAAGAAGGGTTGAGAATAGTCAAACCTTTGGAATTTCGAAGAAGCGAGAGACGAACAAATGGATGAGCGATTCAGTGGAGGAGCTCAACGAAAAATGTTTCGATGTTCGTCGGAGACGAGACACGGTAGAGCCAGAGAAAGCCCAATTAGAGATTTGGTTGGACCCAGCAGAAAGGCAATGTGGGCCTCGTAGGCCCATTACTAAGCCAATTTATGGTAGTCTCCCTCGTCTCCTAGTTCGGTCTCTAAGGCCCATTACTAAGCCCATTATGAAGCCCATTAATGACATTATCGACGAAGTGGTTGAAGGAAAAGATGATGAGATCTTCAGAAGAAAGGCTGCTATAGTTTAATCCGTATTCTGAGCAAAGCTGATTAGCCGCGAGTCTGGACGAGTGGAACCATCTTCGCTATGCAGAAGCTACATTCGGCTAAGCAAAGAGGTAATTTTAGCTCCTGCTCTGATTCACTATGATGATTATAGATCAATATATGGAACCTTTATGTGATATTGATAATGGTGGTGATCCTCAACTTAGGAGGTCATGAAGAAAAAAAACAAGAAGAAGCATAAAATCCAAAAGCCATTCTCTGAGGCAACAATTGTCTGGCTTATTAGTAGCAGATAACAGAAAAAAAAACAAGCAAAAGATTATTATCTGATGCAAAGAGAAGTTTACTTTAAGGCAAAGAGACTCAGAGAGACCAATTGGTATGGTGAGAAGAAGAGTCGTAAGCCCTCGTGTTCTCAGCTTCCATGTACTGCTGCCTCCTACTTTGATGATGGTGATCAGATAACTCGAACTCACCCATTGTCGTGCCACCGCTTATCTGGCAATTATCTGGCTCGCTGAATCGACCCAAATTCAAAACAGGAGACAAATCGTTCGGATGATCATCATCCTTGAATACCCAAGGCGGGTTCAGATACTGATGCTGGCTAGGTGCAGGTGGTGGCTGAGCCATTGTAACCGTCATCGGGCCAAAACCTAAGGAAGTTCGCCATGTGTTGTTGTTGTCCTGTGGCTGATGTGGATTTGACAGAAGAGAGAGAGCACAGTTTGAGTCGCCAATTCCCTTGTAGCTCTCTAGTTTAGTGTCCATAATCTCTGGAGATGAGAAGCTTGTCCCTCCTCCACCGATTGATCCTTGACTAAAGACAGTACTCATCGGATTGATCTGCCACGATGGTGCTGACACAGGCCGTCTCATCACTCTTGTATCCAACGTTCTTGCACTTGTCCATCCCATCTCTTGGTTCCCAAGAAAGCTTCCACTCATTGCAGTTTCAGCATTTCCTGGTCCATAACATTGGAAACATATACATCTTAAGGTTAGTTAAGCACACGAATCGGTTTTATGTCAAGCACTCAAGCTAAAGGATCTAACCGTAAAGCGAAGGTGCGATCCTCCCGTAACGAGAAGACAACACAGAGAGAGACGCAGGCTGTGGTTTCCTCCGTCGCTCATTATGGCCGGCGAGTCTCCTACGGCAACTCCTTTTCTCTAGGTCAAATTCCGGAAGCTGATGAAACCTATGTGGGATTGATTCAGATCGAGTTAACTTCAAAGAAAAGCAACATGTAACAAAACATTCCAAACACAAGATCTCTCCAATCCTTGAAAAACGTAAACCATTTCATCTAATGTATTCTATAAGTAAAAAAGGCTTCATCATCAGTTTTGATTCCGAATCGTAAAGCACAGAGTGTAACAGAGTTCTTGAATGATCACGTCAACGATGCTACGGTACCAGTTTTGTCCCCCTCAATAATGATATGACCTAAAGAAGCAAACATGAGGGCAATGGGCTTCTTCTTGTCCATTCATTTCATATCCCTTTGGATTGGATATTTTAGAAAGGCAACAAATCAAAAAAAAAAAAAAAAAAAAAAAAAAAAANAAAAAAAAAAAAAAAAAAAAAAGAGAAGCATATAGAAGTACACGTAAACATATTCCCTAAAATAAGCCCAACGAGTCCAACAAACACAAGACCAGGTTACTCAACAAAACACTAAGCTGTAAAGTTGAAAGAGAAACCCTCCAAAGACGTTAAAGCCAAAAAAGCATACGACACTGACAATCACACCAAAAAAAAAAAAAAGCTAAAGGCTTTGGATTTGATTCACAAGAGTGTAACACGGAGAGTCTTGGCCGGACTCGAACTCCCGGCAATGGCAAAAGATGTAAATAAACAAGAGAAGTAAGGGGTAGAATTGGGAGAAAAAGAACCTGCTGCACTGTTGACAAAACCTCTGTTCGAGACCAGCGACAATGACTTTGGGTGTTTTAGAGTGCATTCCACAAACTCTGTGCCTCGAGTAATAACCCTTTGCATTGGTTAGATCCATCCCACAACCTTCCACTTGGCACCTTGGTATCTGACCCGATTGCCCTGACCCGCCTCCACGGACCCGTCTGTTTGACCCGCCGGAGGAAGAAGCCCCGGATCCACCTCCAGCGTCCTCGAAGTAGATCTTCTGGCCAAACATGAGCCCTCCGCTGAAAGAGGATGACTCAGTCGAGGAACCACCCGACTCTGCCTGACCCGGACCAAGACCCGGACCCGAGTTGGAACCCATCTCCATTTTGGTTTCCTCTTACTCAGACAGGAAGGGATTTACTCGTCATACTCTCTCTCTCTTAAACCTAACTGTCTCGGTTTAAAGAAAGGACGAAACGAGAAGAAAGCAAATAAAATCTTGGCTTCCGTGATTTTGACTGTTTTGGGTTTAGAGAAAGAAGAGAGAGAAACACAACAGAAGCAAAAAAGAACGAGAGTGGTAATAGACAAAGACAGTGAGAGAGTAAGTAAAACGGTACGGACAAAGCAAACTGTTGTCTGTTGATTACCACATAGCAAAAACTAGAGAGAGAGAGAGAGAGAGAGAGAGAGAGCAGTTTCTAATCTTGGAGTTGGAAGAAACTGGAGCAATTGAACATTGGAGAGGTCTTTCATGTACACATCTATTTTTTTTACTTTATACTGTTTACATTTTCTACCTTTTTATAGATTATTTTCTTTGCAATTATTTGACAATTTTTTAACGCATTTTTTTCCTTATGTCAAAAGAATAATTAAATGCATGTTTTTTCTTTTGGTCCACCATTTGGCATTATGAGGTTGGTAATAAATGGAGATGATATTTTGTGTTTCTCCATAGCAAAATCTATCTACCATAAATTTGACTTGGTTTTGAACTGAACTGAATGCAAACCGATATAAACTGTTTTCAAACCAAATTAAATCGAATGCAATTTCAGATATGAATCATGAAACAGTAATCATTATTGAAATTCATTAAATAAATATTTTATCTCAAAAGTATATAGTACTATTTTTTAACCGAATAACGAAAAACTATCCCAACCAAACAAACCAAAAACCAAAATATATATTCCTACTAAGCCCGTTATCTATTTTTTAATTCATAGTTACATGATACGCTTATGGCCATATTTTCTAGGAAATTGAATCTTTTTAGTTTTGGATCGATTTGACACGTTCAATATGCATGTTTGAAAGAAAAATCATTTGAAAATACACTAATTTGATATAAGATTATGCGGTTAGAAAATCACTTTGAAACGATTAAGAACTCATTTTAAGTTTTAAGTTGTGCGTAGATAAATGATCAACACCAAATATATGGTATATGGTGTAGAAAAATGTAATCCTGTCAAAAAAAGAATGTAAAACTTATTAATATACAAAAAAATGGGATAAGAACTTGCATAATCGATGTACGAAACTCTAAGATCTCAGCATAAATTTGGAAAGTATTGACTTTATGTAATGAGCGAAAACACACATATGAACGTCAAGCCTAGGTTACGACCTTAAAGTACTAATTGTATACCACTAGACAAACTCAACAATTTAGGTTTTTTTCAACATAACACAACACAACAATAAAGTACTCGTCCTAGTCTCCGCTTGGCCATGCTTCTTCCGGCCCATATTTTTCTCGTTAAGCGCACGTCTCTTTCTGAAAAATGTGTGATATAATTCTCTCATACGCTTCTCAAATTTATTGGCTCGGTGCTACATATCTCGCTTATACAAATTGTTACCCACAAAAACTATTTGGTCCATTGTATTTTGTTGTATATCATCTCTATTGTTGTTTTTTTGGTATCTTATTAGTTTGAAACTTACCAAAATTATGTTCTGTAGGGATTTTTGTTTGTTTGTTGGTAATATTTACAACGTATAAAGTATTAGAGTTCAAAAGCGATGTATATATATATATATATATAGGGCTTTATGTGTTTGTAATAAGAGTTCTAGTTCGATGGTACTCCTTCATGTTGGATATCCACAATTAAATGTGATGGTGATGGGTCATGTGTGATGTAAGTTTTTTTTGGTCATGTGTGAAGTAAGTCTAATTAAAAAGTAGTATTAAATTTTGAGAGCATCTATCTGAGACCAGGGAGCTAATCTTTAGACTTGCATTAAGCATCCAACTTTGCAAATCTTGATAATCTTAATTATTTATTTTTGGGCACTTAAAGCAATACTCTTTAAAGTCTTCAAATATTATCCTTCATCGATTAGATTCTATACTCAGCAGTCAGCATTGGGAACCAAAAGGAAAGTACGGAGGAGTTCAGAGTTCTATAAATAGAGGGTTTCAACTTTCGTTTACAAATATAATAATAACTGTAGCAGTTAAAGAGCAACGAATATGGTAAAAAAATAATAGTGGCTTTAAAATGTGGGAAGTGATTTAAAATGTTAAAATATTAAAATATTAAAGACTGAAATATGAGCAGTACAGTTATTGGAACAAAGCCAAAAGATGTGACACTTCAAGGGAACTAGTTGGTGTCGGCAGATGTCCAAGCAATCTTATAAATAAATTCACTACTCTATTTTTATTTGTTAAACCTCTTGATCTTGTTTATAAGTGAAATTATAACAATTTTTTAAAAATTATTTTGGCGTCGGTTTATTTTCTGTTGCAAATTAAAGCCACATTCCCCCCCCCCTTCCCAATTTGTATTATTCTGATAATTTTTAGTCACAATATCCAAAGCAAGATCTTTCTTGATTTTTGTAATAATAAAAAGTATGAAAAGTTAAATCGTAGTCATAGACATCCATCAGAGTCTGTGTAAACTATATACTTTATATTTTCTAGGTTAGGTTTGATTTGTTCTTTTTGCTTAGCTTTATTTAGTGAAAGTGGTTTCCATTTGTTTGGTTAAACCCTGAAACTAAAGACCTGATCTCTTAAGACTGATTTTACAAATATGTCACAAAAAACAACTAGGTTCTGGATAGCTAGACATTCAGAGAAATATGATTCATTGATTTATGCCGTCATTATATTCAAATATGATGAATACTTGCATAATCTCTCAATTTTTTATTTATTTGTTAAAGAATTAGAGGTGACCATGGATAGGATTGGATTGGGTTTAGGTTTAGGTTTCTTTAAAAATCCATCTATTCTTCAATAAGATTACATGAATCTTGGTTTTACGTTATTTAGGTTGATCATTAGCTTAAAGAAAATAAACAAAATATATAAACATTCTTACCTATGTTTAGTTTTTTGTTTGTTTGAGGTTTCACTTGATGATCATATATTCTTACAAAATTTAAGAATTTTTAAAAATAAATTTTCTTAAAAAAAATTTAGATGATACCTGGACGTATCCCGCCTTTATTTTATTTTAATTCTCTATATATTTTCTAAAAATTGTTTAGACCAATCTCTCAAGCTAATTACTATTCTCTCAGTTCTCAGTTTTCTTCCCTTAACGGCTTTACTCTTCTCTCAGTTCTCAGCTTTCTTCCCTTCTTCCCTTAACGGCTTAGAACTGAGAGAAGAGTAATTTGTCTAACTTACACGATTTGCAATTATAACATCTCTAGAATGATTTGAAATTTGGAGATAGAGAGGATCTCACCTCTCTCTCTAAGTGTCAACCATATTCCCCCAATCTCTATCCCAAATTCAAGTGCTTGCAACAGATGACGAGAGACAAGAAAGAAAGAAAATGCAGATTGATGCTATTGTTTCATGAATAGTATAAACACCAAAAGAGATCCTAAGTTCTCAACTTCAAAAAACTTGTAAGAAAAGGCAAAAAGAAGGAGAAGAAGAAGAAGCCTCTCAGATTAATTTGTCATCCTGTTTCTTGAAGTTCTTCACCAGGAGGTTTCTCAAACTCCATTACATTCCACGACAGCTTCAGCAGCTCGTCTCGGCTTGCTTTTCCTCCGGCTTCCGTTCTGTCTAAACCCAATAGATGTCGATTTCGTGGAATCATCCGTGCTTGATTTCGATCCTAACCCATTCTCTTCTTCATTTATATCTGTATGGCTTCCATTAGATATCTTCCTCTTCCTCTCGTTCTCCTGTTTTTTACTTGTTATCGAACCATCGTTTGTATCATCAATTTCTTCTTCTTCTTCTTCTTCTTCTTCTTCCATCTTCTCTACCATCTCTTCTTCTTCTTCCTCCTCTTCGAAATCATCTTTCATTGGCTTCTGTGGCCTTCCTCTTCTCCTGTAAGCTGGAATCTTTTCTTCTTCACCGCTTCCACGATCTTCCCGAGCAGATGCATTCTGCTTCTTCCCTTTCCCTCTGCCTCTTCTCATAGTCTACAAATCCCACAAGCTACTACACAATTTAGAAACCTGCAAGTTCAAAACGCATTTTCCACTTTAACCAGCTCATTACAACACAATCTTCATGTTATTCTCGATATGTAGATCAACAAAGAATCAATCAAGTAACATTACTCCCTTCACGTTGCAGATCTATGAGGAACTAATTAATTTACAATGGAAGCACAAACACTTTCAACCGCCAATCATAAACATGAAAACAAGATTCCATCTCAAGCATTGAGATCTTTTTTTCCAAATCTTTGCAAGGGCATTGACCACTCGTCTTTTAACATATAACAATTGCATTTCTTACTTAAAACTGTTTCGAACCTAAACAGCGACAAACTAAAGAACACGAAAAGAAATAATAAAAGCCTTCATCTCCTGTTCTATCACTGAAAGTCGATTCATGAATCGTTTGATAAGCTAAGCTACAAAAAAGCTAGATTAACTTCCATGAAATCTCATTGCATGAGCAATCAAATGATAGAGAGGCTACCTTTTAATTTGTTTCCAATCTCATCGAGCTTCTCCAGAACAAGTATAATCACACTTAACAATAATGCAAAACTGGATAATACTCATAAAGGAGAAAGAGACGAAACTCACCTATATGTGGCTACTACCAATCATAAGAATCTCCGACACATGAACAAATTACTCAGAAACAGACAATAAAAATGGATTCTTTCTTGGGTTTCAATCGAGTAACTTAGAAAAATGGATTCTTTCTTCTTGGGTTTTCAATCGATCTACTTAAAACAGTATCTTTAACCCCAAAAAGAAAGAAACTCAGTAGGAAACAGAGGAAAACCCAGATCATAGAAACACTGAAACTCTGAACAAGGTGATCACTGATCACAATCAAAGGAACCCTACAAATTAGAGAGATCTAAGAATGAGAGAGGAAAGACAATAAAAGAGTTTCCTCAGTTACACAAGCTCTAGCAGCATCCTATAAACCATTGGCCGATGGATCTTCTATAGCCCCGTTGAAGATGGGATACGGAGATTTTCACATACTTCCTAATCACACGCGCTCAGTCGGCGCGTGATTCTCACTCCCACACCTCTGTTACTGTTAGTGGTGCTCTCGAACTGTCTTGTGTGGATAAGATTCATGACAGCTCAACCAGCAATCTCTGAGTCTTAAGAGACGCGTTGATCAAACAGAGGGATATTTACGAAATGGGCCATTATCAAAAGCCCATTTGGGCCTTTTTCTTAAATATATGGGCCGTATTTTGTCCAACCAATCGGTTCGGTTATCATTTTTTTTTTTTTTATTGATGGGTGTAATTGTGGTTTGATTTGACTTCGTTCCATTTGGTAGTTCTTGGTTTATATTCAATTCGATTTTAATTAGGTATATGTTGGGTATAATTTATTCATTTGGGCCAAGTCCAAAATAAATTAAAAGCCCATGAAATACGAGCCACAGCGATTGCAGAAAACACATAAGCTGCGCAACCGCAGGAAACGCATAAGCTGGGCGACCGCAGGAAACGCATAAGCTGTGCGACCGCAGGAAACGCGTAAGCCATTATTAACTTATTCCTAAGAGATAAAAGGAAATATTCCTAAATCTTTAGAGATAAGTATAAAGTGAAGTCGGTTCCTAACCCTAGGCGGGCTAGGAAACCTCTTTATAAAGAGAGAAGAGAAGAACCCTAAGGGGGAGATCCGAAAACTAAGGCAAGAACAGAGAACCTTCTGCAGCTATAGCTTAAGAGACCTTAGCATTAGCTTGTACTTGCTCTCTGTGATTGCAAACCCTCGATTTCTAATAAAGATTACTCAAAGCTATTCGACCCTCCACGTTTTCCGTAGGCTTGTCAACGAATCGCTTATTTTTACCCAAACAGCTTGGCGCTAGAAGGAGGGCATAAGCAACACTACGTGAGACATGACTAACGGAGAAGAAAACAACGATATCGATCTTGCTGCTCAATTGGAGGCACTCACCGCCCAACTGAAGCAGAATCAAGAGAAGCTATCTCTTCTCGAAACAGAGAACACTTCCTTAAAAGAAGCAAACTCTTCTTTGACAGAAGCGAATGCGTCTTTAATAATCGGCGCTCCCTCAGGAGGTGATGGAAACACCGATAATGACTCTCGTACCAGATTTCGTACACCAATCACGCCAATGCGAACACTAGAGGATACTCCAAGACCTATGGACAGCAGATCAATGCCGCAACACGAACGTGGTACACCGGGAGCAGGTGCAGGCGGAACAGCGCATAGAACTCCATCCTTGGTTACACCCTTCGGTGAAGATGTAGGTCGGGCAACAGAAGATTCCAACCTGAATGCCGTGGTCTCCAAACGTCTTGAAGCGATGGAGGCCTTGTTGGCACGTCTTCCTGGAGTGGCTCCTCTTATCACGAAAAGTGCCCCTAATTGCTATGCGGATACTCCATTCACAGATGCAATCGCACTCACAGAGATGCCAAAGAAATTCACCTTCCCTACAATGAAAATGAATGACGGGACCACTGATCCTGACAATCATATAGCGCAATACAAGCAGCGAATGTTCACAACAGTAGTTGCAAAGGAATATCGCGAAGCCACTATGTGCAAGGGATTCGGCTCAAGTCTCACAGGATCAGCCCTTCAATGGTTCGCGAACCTACCCAATGCTTCAATAGACTCTTTTGCAACACTGACAGATCGCTTCGTTGAGCAATTCGCGAGCAGCAGAAATCTGGAAAAGACAGCTGATGACCTTTACGAGGTCATACAGAAGAAAGAAGAGTCACTACGTAGTTACGTAGGACGTTTCAACAAAGAGAAAGTGTCTATACCAGGCTGTGTTACGTCTACCGCAATCTCTGCGTTTAAAAGAGGTTTATTTCCAGACGGTGACTTATACAAGGAGCTGACAAAGTACCAATGCAGGACAATGGAGGATGTACTTTCCAGAGCATGGCCACAAATTAAGTGGGAAGAAGATTCTGCCTACCATTATCGGCGTTCCCCACGATATGATTCACGTGTGCTAAGGAATGAAAGAGCAACTAGAGACGATAAACCGTACCAAAAACCACGCAGCGAGAATACTAGCAGGAAGAGCGACAATAGAAACACTCATCGACCTATAAGCAGCATTGAAAGCGACAATCGCTCAACGTCGACATGGCCAGACATCAGCAACCTCTCAATTTCCCATGTGGAGTTGGTCGGCGCTTTAAAACAATTAGGTGGAATGGTAAGATGGCCTCAAAAGATGAAAACACCTGATGATAAACGTGACACTTCGAAGTGGTGTGAGTTTCACAACGACCATAGCCACCGAATCGAAGACTGTATTACATTGCGCATGGAAGTGAATGAGCTGTTGAAAAAAGGTCACTTAAGGGAGTTCTTGTCCGACAGAGCTCGAAATCGCATTGAGAATAAGAGCGATGAGAGGGCACCAAGGAAACCATCTCCTCCGAGACATGACCGAGTCATCAATGTTATCTCAGGAGGCTCAGAAGTTAGCGGAATAACCCATTCTGTAGCAAAGAGGAACACCCGGTCTGCCAGAAATCGGCAAGGGGATATAGCAGCAGTAACGGTACAACTGTCAAGATGTACGATCAGTTTCGCATCCGCTGAGCATGGGGAGGTCCTGACACCGCATCATGATGCGCTAGTCATATCCTTGACAGTTGCCAATTGCTTAATGAAAAGAGTACTAGTTGATAATGGGAGTTCAACCAATATCCTATTCATGGAAGCCTATAAAGAACTGGGCCTGAGCGAAGATGGTTTAACGCGAAAATTAACACCACTGTTGGAATTCAGCGGTGAGGTGAAGCAGACCGTAGGAGAAGTGACATTACCCGTGTACGCGGAAGGAGTTAATCAACGAACGAAATTCTTGGTGCTAGATTGTCCCTCAGCTTGCAACGCAATTATGGGACGTCCGTGGATTCATGACATGGGAGCAGTGCCATCAACTCTGCATCAAACCATCAAATTTGCTACTCCATGGGGAGTGAAAGAGATCAAAGGTGAGCAGAAACATTCACGTTCCTGCTATCAAACTACATTGAAAGGAAAAGGACAACAGTTATAGCAATTACAGAGCTCACCTTCGGTGCTCCATAATGAAGAACCAGAGGTGGAGTAGCTAGACGAAATACCACTAGCAGAAGATGATCCAGATAAAAAAGTGAACATTGGCTCAAAATTACCAGCAGATATACGGAAAAGGCTAATCGAATTCCTCAGGTCCAACGCCGACTGCTTCGCCTGGTCACATGCTGACATGCCTGGAATCGATCCCGCCGTCATCATGCACAAGCTGCAAGTAGACCCAGAACACCAACCAGTAAGGCAAAAGCGGAGAAAGTTTGCTCCTGAACGGGACTTAATCATTAATAAAGAAGTTCAAAACCTTTTGGATGCGGGATTCATACGTGAAGTGCGCTATCCAGAATGGCTGGCCAATGTGGTGGTAGTTCGCAAAAAGAATGGAAAATGGAGGGTCTGTATTGATTTCACTGATCTCAATAAGGCATGTCCTAAAGATCCTTTCCCATTACCTCATTTCGATAAGCTGGTCGATGCAACAGCAGGTCACCAACTGATGAGCTTCATGAATGCCTTCAGCGGGTACAACCAGATCTTAATGCATCCAGACGACCAGGAGAAGACGTCTTTCATGACCTCACGAGGCATATATTGCTACAAGGTAATGCCTTTCGGCTTGAAAAACGCTGGCTCCTCCTACCAAAGATTGGTAAACATGATGTTTGCTGACCAAATTGGTCATACTATGGAAGTGTATATCGACGATATGCTGGTGAAGTCTTTAGCAGCGGAAGATCACATTATCCACCTACACCAAGCTTTTGTCACCCTTCGAAAGTATGATATGAAATTAAACCCCACGAAGTGCTCCTTCGGCGTAAGCTCTGGCAAGTTCCTGGGGTACATTGTCACTCATCGAGGAATCGAAGCCAACCCAGATCAAATCAGAGCAATACAACTTATTCCTTCACCGAGAAATGTGAAAGAGGTGCAAAAGTTGACGGGAAGGATGGCTGCGTTGAGTAGATTCATATCAAGACTCTCTGATAGGTCTCACGCATTCTTCGCTGCTTTAAGAAAACCGCAAGGATTCGTGTGGAATGAAACATGCGAAAGAGCTCTGAGTGAGCTAAAGGAGTACCTAACGTCGCCCCCACTCTTATCAAAGCCTAAAGATGGAGAGGTGTTACTGCTCTATCTAGCGGTGTCAACGAGCGACTCTCTCGAATCTGCAGCCAAATGGAACTTTGCCTCAATTTTGACCTCGACGGACATCTATCGGATTAGGTGATGAAAATTTGTGATGAAAATTTGTAGTCATCATCTGCTGAAGATAATGGTTCATGACAGTTAAACCGCAAATTGATACTACTCTCCAGGTTATACTATTCTCCAGGTTCTATTAACGAAACTGAAGAGTGGGGAGCATGTTGGGTATAATTTATTCATTTGGGCCAAGTCCAAAATAAATTAAAAGCCCATGAAATACGAGCCACAACGATTGCAGAAAACACATAAGCTGGACAACAGCAGGAAACGCATAAACTGGGCGACCGCAGGAAACGCATAAGCTGGGCGACCGCAGGAAACGCGTAAGCCATTATTAACTTATTCCTAAGAGATAAAATGAAATATTCATAAATCTTTAGAGATAAGTATAAAGTGAAGTCGGTTCCTAACCCTAGGCGGGCTAGGAAACCTCTTTATAAAGAGTGAAGAGAAGAACCCTAAGAGGGAGATCCGAAAACTAAGGCAAGAACAGAGAACTTTCTGCAGCTATAGCTTAAGAGACCTTAGCATTAGCTTGTACTTGCTCTCTGTGATTGCAAACCCTCGATTTCTAATAAAGATTACTCAAAGCTATTCGACTCTCCACGTTTTCCGTAGATTTGTCAACGAATCGCTTATTTTTATCCAAACAGTATACATCTGACAAAAACTTAATTATTGAACACTTAATTTTAGATATGTTTTTATAATTTGATTTTTTTCAGTTTAATTAAAAAGTCGGATTTAATTAAGAAAAATGTACTGTTTGGTTCAGATTCGAAATTTCGAATGACCACCATAGTTTTAATTTATAAATATCCGGTTCTAAATGTCAGCTAAGACCATACTACTTTAGATCGTTTCTATTAAATGCAATTAGTCGTGTTTGTGTTTGTAAATTATACTCACTGCGAAATTCATACTGCATCTAAATGGTAGAATAAATCTAGAATTTGATCATAAAAACTCATTTACTGAAAATGTTGTACTGAACTACACACTACCAAATGATTGAAGCTTGAAATAAGCGGTGATGTAACGAAAGATGTTGCATGCTTTTAAACTTTTATTTCTTTAATTAGTAACGACTTTTTAACTCATTGGATTTATCAAACTGCTTCTCTCTAACTCTTTTTAGCCAAGACATGTTCATTTTATTTACGTTATATAGGATATGCCAAAGCTAACACGTAAACAACAACTTGCGATATATTTTTATTTTTTTGGCCGTCGTTACTTTAAGATCCTAAACTACATTGTTTTAAACGCAACTCCGCATTTTTTATAATTTTTGTTGTTAATTTTATTTTTGGTGACTGATGACTATGATTTTTGTTGTTAACGGGTGTATAGTAATAGGATTTATGTCTCGAATGGGATGCAAATTTATTTGCGAACTAGCAATGTTGGATTTACTTTGGTTGGTAACTATATACTCATTTGTTTATATTCTGATGGTATCATGGAAAGAACAAGAACTTTTATATGTATATAAATTGTTTTTTTAAAATGAGTAACTAAGTGTGGTATGGTGGTTTTGGTCTATTACCTGATGTGATGTCATGTCAAGAACTTATACACCAGCAAATCACATATTTTTGCCATTGGAATTTTCTTATAGCGATTAGTCTCAGATTTTGCAGAATGCCTAATTGTTTAAAATATATTAAAACCTAACACAATCGAGATGAATAATTAGGGAGGGGGCAGTTGCAAGTTGTTTGAAATTTGAAACCAACTCTTTATCGCGTTTGTGTCATCTCTAGATTCTCCTTACGCGTACCTTGTTCAATTTTGAAGACTTTCCTCTATTTTCTTTTTAAAACACGAAAGAAGTTAATGCAATTGTACATAATACAACTAAATGATGGTGACAAAAATCAATGCATGTTTAGTTAATAATGTTACTTGATTCTTTAGATTAGTCGAGTAATAACTATGTATTATTACTCGATGTCGATTCGTTATTTATTTTTTGTTTGATAACTAATATTTTAGAAGTATCGTTTGATAAACAATGTTTTGTTTTATGGATGTAGCTAGGGGCGCCAAGCTCGACTCTGATAGACCTTGATGGGAGGAAGCTTTTTTTGTTTCTTTGGGAACAAATGTGAGCTGATTTTACGATATAAATACATTGTACTAAATTTTCTATATTCTTACAATAATATTTTAAAAATTGATAAGAAAACCCAAAATTGATAAATGTTGACTGATCATTTTACGAGTGATTTGAGATGAGCTGTCACACTACTATTTTCTAAAATCCAAAATATTATCCAAGATCGTTGAATTGTCTTTTTGTTTTGTTTTGTTTTTCTAGTTTTACTAGAACATTAATCTATAATTATATGACTATCGGTGAATTATATAACGAAACTTTAAATTACTAGAACATCCAAAATAGTATGCAAGATTAATCTTACCGTAATCTGCAGCTTGACCAATTGATAAAAGTCTTATGTCTGAAAGCATTTCTGCTAGTTGTTTCCCACGAAGATATATATTAATCAATTAGCTTTCAAAACAAACAATTAATTATGTGATAGTCATATATAAGTAAATAACAGGGACTTGTAGGGCTATAAACGTCAAGAAAGTCCCTTATAAATACTCGTGATTAATGTCGATTAATACTCACAAAAGAAGAGTGTGCGAGAGTCTCTCAACTCGTGGTTGAGTCATGCAGCTCAAAAGGTCAGCATCATCTTCTTCAACCTCCATCAAACTCAAAACCCTATTCCTAAACCTCATCACACACTCTCTTTACCGTCTTTTACGGTCTCTCTCTAGAGCCAAATCCATTCTTATAGAGATATCTAAACACAACAAGAAGAGGTTATTCATGATGATGTTTTACTCAACAAAGTCATCCATAAACCAACACAACATCTTCTTCGGGTCCTCCTCCCATGTCGTCCCTGTGACAAAACCTTTCCCTTTCTCTCTTCATGGTGATGAGAACGAGGATGGTCATGAGTCTGAGTACCTCGAGTGGCTAGAAGAGATGGTTGATGAGAATAATAACATTAATGATGATCATAGTGTTGGTGATGATGATGATGATATTGATCGTTTGGCAGAAATGTTCATCGCGAGCTGCCATGAGAAGTTCCTGCTGGAGAAGGTTGAATCTTACAGAAGATTCCAAGAAATGTTGGCGAGGAGTTTGTGAGAATTGAGAATAATTAAGAGCGACCACCAAGAGTTAAGTTATGTTGTTTTAAGTTAAATTCTTGTTTGATGGATGTCTTAATCAATAAAATGGGGGCGAAATGTTTACAAGCGTAATCGAGAAACTATATGAAGATTCTTAATGGATGTGATTCTAAATTTATAATCAGTGAAGAACAAAAAAATAACGGACGATTAAGCCGAATTCAATACTGCGCCGAGACTTATCGAACCAATGAAGCCGTCTAAGGCCCATAAAGAAGAGCAAAAACCCAAAATCAGAAGAGCATATAGAGATTGTTGTTGATGTTGTAAAGATAAAACTTGAAAAATTAGAGTCGATAAGTGATTCCAAATCATTTATTCGAATTACTTAGTTTTATCTTCCAATACATAGTAAAAATTGAAATTCTGCTGATTCTTATGGGAATCCGATGTGCTTAGTTTTGGTTGGGCATGTTTATTCGAATACATAATTGATAATTCCCTAGAAGCTTTTCCCAAGTGCCCCATGTTTGTGTTTGAAGTAAACTTTGTTATAGAACTATATGAGTCTAAAATAGGATAACAAACTAAAAATATTCTGAATTTCGAATTTCAACAAAATTATATCGGGTTTTATCGATTTTTTTTTTTTTTGTCAACTGGTTTTATTGATTTATTAAAATAAAAAGCAGAGCTTCAAAAATCGAGAGATTTAACACATATGTACAAGACGCTGCTAAATAGTAAGGCAAATGCAGAATCGACAGATTAATAAGAGCTTCAAGTGGAGCCTTTCAAAGCTTTCTTCAGCTCCTCCTCCGCCACGTCACCCTCCGCCGCATTTTTCTTCCCACCGTAATCGGAGGTCTTTCTCTCGTTGTTCCTCTTCGATTTCCCAGCGCTGCTCCTTTCATCTTCGCGGTACCTAGATGATCCGAAATCCATCGCCGCCGGCGGAAATGGTCGGACATTTAATATCTCCTGCCGGAGATCTTCCACAGATCTCTTTAACTGTGAATTCTCCGTCACAAGCTGCTCCATCTGCCTTCTCACCGCCAAACACGCCTCCGCCACGTCAGCACTCCCGGCTACACCCGAATTGGTAGCGGATCTCGTTTGATTTGCAGCTGAGCCGTCCACGTGTTCGATTCCTATCTTATTCATCACCAGGAAAGGGATTCTCATCAGCGAAATCGCAGCCGTTGGATTCAAATCGTGCTTGATCTCCGCAGGAACTCTAATCCCCCATCGGAAATTCACCACGGCGCGTCCTCTCACAGGCAGAGACGTCCTCGCCGCGACGTCGACGCCGGAGAGCAATCCTGCGATATCTCCGGCACATGCGGATGGCAGAATCGTGACTTTTCTGAATGCTCCGGCGTAGCCGTTGACCGCCGGAACATCCACCACCTCAATAGACGAATCCTCCTCCGATACGGATCCGTTCATCGATTTGAGCAGACTGCTATCGAAGGCGGAGGAAGAGTGTGATTTTTTGATCGAGAAATCGCCGAACTGAGGCTTGAAGTGAAGCATGAAGCTAGGGTTTCCCTTGCCGAGGAGATTGAACTCGGCGCTCATGAGCATGGAGGTAGAGATCGGCGAGCCGAAAGATCCCGTGCCGGTTTTGACGATAAGCGAGAATGGATTCCATGTGTCGTTGGGACGGTAAGCGAGCTTAAGGGAGGGACCAGATTCGAAGAAAGTTGAGAGATTGAGGCTGAGCTCCTTCGCCTCTCCGGCAACGATCCCCGATTGAAACGGTAAACCTAAAATACTTAAAGGGATCTTAGCCCTCAAAATCGGCTTTTGCTCTTCACGGAACTTCATTGAAGCCTTCATTTTCTTCTTCGCAAAATCCCCAGAAACGGTATGGAAAAAGAAGAGAGAAAATTCGAAGATTTCGAGTCAACTTAACAAGAGAATGAGGAGAGTGCAGTGATAGAGTGGAAATATATACGAATGTTTTCGAGATTTCGAGCTTTAATTTTTTTGTTGAATTTTCTTTTAAAATTTCGTTGATTTGGCAATTTGTAAATCTCAGGCGGAGAATCCGCTAATTTTTGGCTCGATGTGTGACCACATGAGGCTGAGGCGCTCCATAGGTTGTGGTTTCCCGCTTTTGCCCTTGGGTAACGGAGGAACCTTAATGGTTCATCCTGTAATTTTGGTGCAAGTCCCGAGGCGATAAGATAAACTCAGTGGATTTTACCGATTAATGTTTAAAAGAAACAGTGTACAAGCCTTGTTTTAGTTCGGTCGTTTCTCTGTTCTAGTCCAAGCGAATTTGAAATTCAAAAGTAGAGCAGGTGAGCAACAATAATTCTAAATATTTTGCACGATTTGCCAAAAATCCTTTTTTAGAGTTTAAAATCCTAGGCTAAAACCAGAGACGAAAGCGAAAGATGTGAGGGAAAGAACTAAGAAGATATTAATGGGCTGTACCGGCCTATATAGGCCCACAATAACACCCGCAATAACATTGTTAGTCGCACGTTATTCTATTCGCTAGATAGCTCACGTGCTAAGACTCTCGCATATTTATATGAACCCTAATTCACATAAATACCAAATATTTTTGTTGCAAGATTGTAAAAACTTCTGTATATGTAGCAGATTGTTTCGCACAGCAACATAGACCCAATTCTAACTGCATCTTACAAATCAAAGATTTTTTTGGAGGGGATTTTATAAATATGACATTGCCAAACCGGTTTATTCCGTCACAACATTTTTACATGGATCAACTCTAATTCTAGAAAATAGTGAAAATTATGAGTGTAAACCTTAAAATTGATCAGGGCAAATGATTCTATGATGAGTAATAGAGGTAGGTTGGTGAATGAGAATATGCTTATAAATTCCCCCATTATTTGATTTCCTTCCTTCCCGGTAGGGAACAAGACGTGTTAACATGTGCAACTCAATTATCATATCTGCATATATACAATTCAAAACATAAGTTTTTTTGTTTTGCAACACAAAAAGGAAAAAAGTTTTAATCAACAATAATCACGAGAAATATAATTTTATAAAGAAAAGGTTTCCAGTGTGAATAAGGTTTCCACCTAATGCAGCACGAGTGTTGAAATAGCATTAGCATAATGCAAACTGGGATAATTTTTAATTAGTTGATTAATCTGAACCACTTTCGTCGTCACAGCACAGAGGCACACATCAAAATTCCCCTATTCTCTTGCTTTTCCACACGAAATCCAAATTGATATTACTTCCGCTGTAATTTTGTTTAGTCATTATTTGACCGGGTACTTATACAACTATAGAAAAAAAGTAATTAAAATACATGTTTTACCAACATTTGTACCTTGATATTTTTTGAAAATAATATAAATTGATTTGTATAGGTTTCTTTCTTGTCAACGATTTGTATAGGTTAACAACCCAATTTTTTTACAGTAATAATTCAATATGTTAAAAAAAAATCAGGTAAAACTTTAATAGTTACAAATAACGTTTTTTTCTACTATTATTTCGTAATAACTCTACATATTCAACTTGTTTTATCATTCAAAATTCTCCTTCGAACATACAATTTTGTAACAATAGAGATATCTAGGCAATTATTAAAATCGAATTAAAGCAAATTAAATCTTCAAAAAATAGAGTGCCAGCCAAGCAGGATACACTGGGAACCACGTCAAAAGAAAAAGAGATCATGGGGCCCACAACCTATACGGCTCGAGCGGCCACGTTTCGACAAAATAGCTGCTTTAGCCCGCGCGTGGTCCGAACGCAGAAGAGAGCACGAGGCTCGTGTTTTTAGCCTCTCGAGTCTCTGGCGCACGGACGCACCGCCGTACAAACCAAATCCTTTCATTGGATTTTCAGCTCTCTCTTTTTTTCTTTTTTTTTTTTATAGCCGTTGGATCTCTTCCATATTTCACCTCTTCACGTGTACATACATCCGACGGCTATTATTTTAATTAAATGTTTCATTTGTTTTTTATACTATATCTACTACATCACACAAATGTCTTTTCAAAAACTTCTGGCATAAAACATAAACTATCTTTCTTTATTTTATTTTTTTTTTGTTCTGGCGTCGAATATAAACATTTTATGAGCCCAAAAGAATAGTATCCAATCTAAGCTCTAACATTTTCTTATTCTTTTCTATATGTTCGTGATCTTGTGTTTGTATTTTGGTTTGCCCCAAGATATTATATAGTGTGTTGGATGATCACTTCGGCATTTCAAGACATTGTTAGTTATATTCCAATAGAAAAACTAAAATGCGTAGACATAAGATATAAATAACACTACAAAATTTACTTCAAATGAGTTGGCCCCAATATGCAAAAAAAGAAAGAAAGGAATTCAACAATTTATGGCATCATAGTTTCTATGCATTATACACACCACTTCAAAAAATTTAAACATATGGTTGAATGACTTTGTTGAACTTAGGTCAATCAATTTGCATGGTAAAATAGTAGATAAAATTAAAGTAAATGCAGTAAAATGGAGAAAATAGTCGTCAGGAAGTGCAACTGCCTCGTGCACCCGAGGGTCATGCCATTTCCATGTCCTTATATCATTACGTCTGATCTCGTACAATCTTATCCTCTCTTTTTTACCCTAGTAAAGAGTACATTCTTATCTTCCTATCGCTAATTATTATCCTTTTAAGCATTGTTAGTTATCATAAGTTCCTTTAAATGCATAAACTCTCTAGCACAATTCACACTCATAAGGTATTTATATGTACACCACCAGGCACCAGCTGTGACATTTGTGGTTCTTATCAAAGACATGTCTATATGTTTTACGCCTTATATTTTCTTTCGCATTATGTCACCCAAATAAATTAATTAATATGTATCAGACCATCCTTAGATACAAGCTTTTCCTTGATATTATGTATCTAAGATTCTCGTTTTAAGGCTGTAATCATATATTATAAAAAGGTTTTTGGTAGTGGTCCACACAATTGTATTTTTATGTGGAACTTTAGAGATTGCAAATGATAAGGTGGTTGAGTTTTTGTACATTACATGGGGACAAGTTTCTGCAATCCTATGGGTATTTGTTTAATAATTGAAGCCACCTTGATTTTTATGCGTAATACCTAAACACACATTGCCATATACTAATGCCTACTTTTACTTTAATTCGAATATGTTGACATAAAAATACAGTTCAATTGGAAATATTTTATCGTTGTGTGTCATCTTCATATTTACTCCAACATTAGATTTTTGTATATACATATTTCACCTTCATATATATATATATATATATCCTTTTACACTATACAAACACATTTAGTTTTATAATTCGGAAAACGATTACAAATTATACACGAAATTTGGTACGTAGGTGTGATCACAAAAAAAAAAAAAATCAATGATATTAACTAACATTATGCTAAAAAAAGATATGAAATGTCTCAAGACATTCCAACACGAGGATTTGGTTAGTTGGAGGGGTCCGTGGACTTGCTTTTGATTCATAAATCTCAGGTCTCTGGGAGACAGCCTGACACATCTCTTTCATCGATATAAATATAATCTCATATGTATTTTAATTAATCCAACTATATATAGTTTATCTATTGATCTCAAAAAGACATCAATCAATTTCAGTTGCCTTTATTAATCATATATATATATATATATATATATATAGGATCTTACGTTCTGCTACATATATTGACAAAAACAAAACTAGAAGTCTAGAAGTATGAACTAAGAAAAAAAAAAGACTATAAATATACTAGTTGTCACTAAAACTTGCAACTCTAAAATAAGTTTCTTTTTCTTTCTCATTTCCTTATCTCTTCCCCTATATAACCTTATCATATTCCATTTACAACAAAATTCATCAACTCTCTCTCTCTCTCTTCTAATCACATACCCTAATTCTCTTTCAACTAAACTATGGAAATTGAAGCTACTACTGTTCAGAAAAGGAGAAGCTTATCAACCATAGCCATGCACAAACAATCAAGAACACTAACCAAATCGAAACCCAAGATCCGAATCATCCATATATTTGCACCGGAGATCATCAAGACCGACGTCTCCAACTTCCGGGAACTCGTCCAGAAACTCACCGGAAAACCAGATCACCATCACGACCTCCACCAACAAAAGGGTCTCAAAAGAAACCCTAGATCTAGAGGAAGTAATGATCATGATCATCAAGTTCATGACATGAACAAGAGCCATGGAATCTGCATAAACAAAGAAGAAGAAGAGATGATCTCGATGACGTGGAACGGCAATGGTGGAGAGAGCTCCGGTGGGTTCTTGAACGGCTTAGGAGATTTCGACGGTTTCATTCAGGAGCTAGGTGAATTTCCTTATTTACCCTTGACCATCGATCCTTCTGTTGCTTCTTCTTCTTCGCACTTACATAGCGGAGTTTTCGCAGAATCTCACCACTTCGCCTAAACTATCCGAAACGGAGGCATTTTTATATGCTATTTATTAAAATAGGTTTTTCTTCTTTACATACGAGAGGCTAGTTTTTGTTTTTCGACCATTAAAGGGTTTGACTTTTGGAAAATTTTGTGGATCGTGGGGGTCGGGTTTATGATTATTAGGAGTTCTGTTTCTTAATAATTTTCTTTCTCCGATTTTATATTTGGTATGTGATTAATTACACTATAATCTAGTAGATTTCTAATTCTCATTCGCCATTGCAAGGTTAAGTCATTAAAAATATATCTAAAAATAACTAAAATGATAAATTTTTTTTATCATAAAATACTAAAACGATAGATTGAAAATAGAATTTCCTCAACTTCGAAGTAAGAAATTCCTTATTTTCTTAATAAGATCTAAACATTTTTAACAAAATATATATACTTGAACTTACACTAGTTGATGCTCATTTAGAAAACTTAAAAACTCTCTTTTTTTTTTACTCCAAAAATATATAATTATTGTTATTTCAAAATTGTTTTCCTCTCTTATCCAAATGGACTAAGAAATGGACGTATTGAATTGAGTGATTGATACTTCACATAAGATAAATACAAATGGGTCCAAATTTAATTCAAGATCAAATCTAATCTATTAAAAATACAAATATGAGCAAACAAGTAACCACAATTACAAGCGTGTTTCATGCGGTGATTGTATTGATGATGATGCCTTGATGATGATGCAACAACACATCAAAACAGTGCTTAGAAAATAGAAAATCTCTTAGTACTTGGAAAACTTGGGAAGATTGAAGAACGAACACAAAAGAAGCGGTTTTAAGTTAAAGTTATTCACTTTGAACATTTACAGACACAACTTGGTGGTTGGTTCTTGTAATAATGCAGAAAGAAGATAGGAACATGGCGAGTAACATCTAACATCTAACTATCGTATTCAAGAGTTTCTACAACGCGCGATGACGGTGTTTCCAACCTCGTTAGAACTTCAGGCACTCCTGAAGTATCTCTTACTATCTGCGAAAGACAAAAAAACCATTAAACCTTCACCAGCTTTAACAATATCGCCTCCATGAACTTATACGAGCATGTGCTTTAAACAAAATATTCAATGGACTTACAAGAATCTCCTCGTCTAGATAAGATATCATGAAGAATCTTTCGAAGGATCCACCTGAAGCAGATAACACTAGATTGTTCACTGAACATGGAAAATGGTTATGTATATATAATGGACAAGTAGCTTACTCAGGGGAATTCTTAGTCCATTGGCTAAAGTATCCTTGATAAGAGCAGGAAGCTGCTGCAATGTTGTGGTGGCTTGACCCAATGCGCCTTTAAGCTGTTCTGGAACTGCTTCTTCAATGACCGTTGGGGATTCAAGCATGCCCTCTATATATTCTTCTCTCAGTCTTAGAGGTCCCTCAACAGTTAATTTCGATGACAGAACGATTTTGCTTTCTATCTGCATTTTTTTTTTGCTACTGTGAGAAACCTCTTCTGTGACTCGGTGTAATTACAGGAACAAACTTTGAAAAGTATTTCAGCATGTTACCGAGTTCAGCAGTTTGATATTGGCAGTGGCCTTTGCGTTAGCATCCTTAATTAGTATCTCCATTCTTGACAAATTCGCCAATGTTGAAGGAAACCTCCTGAAACATTACAAACACATAGCAAATCGCTTCAAATTTTTGAATTAAAATGGTGAGCTTTAAGATGAGAAAATGATAAGTAGGTAAGTACTGACTCAAATATAACCCGAGAAGCGAGTAAACCAGGGCTTCCAGACCCAAACCACTCGAAACTCCATCTGCCTTCGAAACAAGGAGACCTGGAAAGCTATAGGAACCAGTTAAAAGACAACTGTCCTAAAACCGAAGCAAAATCGTAACCAAAAGTTTAAAGAAGCGCCTACGTGGTTGGTCTGGGAGTAGGGTTAAGCCGCTCTAGACTCGTTATCCTCTCATTCACATCGATCCTTTGCATATTGGTTGTTTTCCCTGTAACTAAAGCCTCAAAGCCTCCAGCATCCTTTAACTGTATATATATATATATGGTTTCAGGGCAAAAAGGGTTTCAGAGGTCAAAACACAGAGCTGTTCCTATAGTTAAGAAAACCCGATTGAGCTAGAACTAGATGCATCTAATTTCTGGGATTGAGAAAAATAGATAATCGTTTCACTTGTAAACTTCAATCTGGGAAATGTCTAGAGTATTATTGGATGAAAATTTTCTTCTTTTGTTTGTTATCTCCAATCTCTTGATTACAGCTAACGACTACTCCTAAGAATCCCCTTCAACGGAAAATACACAATTCACCTAAATTCTCCCCATTTTTCCTAAGCATAAGACAGAGATAGTAAAAGAGACCCAATTTCATATTTCACATCAACGAAGTAAATTCAAGTTAGACAAAATGGGAAGGGTGTGAGAATTATTACGGCGAGAAGCAGCGATTCCTTAGCAGAAAGGCGCTCCATTTCCCTCGCGTAGACCAAAGGAGACCCCTGAACTGCTTCCTGCACCATTGCTCTTAAAACCGTTCGCCGGCACGAATTCCTCAAACCTTTCACCATCGGAACAACGACAGAAACCCTCGACGGTAGCACTGAGCTTGAAATGCTCAATCGAACCGCACACGTCCCAGAAATCGAACCATGTATCAACGCCATCGAAGAAGAAGGCGAAAGAGACATCAGCAAAAAACGCGAAAGATTGGGAATTTTTGCAGTGAATAAAAACCTCGGGTAGGAGTTTCTCTTGTTTCCTCCCAAAAAAAAAGGTTTCTTTTTTAAACCGTTCGTTAGCTTAGCCTTATTTTCCGGTTTACCCGGTTTTAGTTTCCGGTTTAAATAAAACCCTTTTACTCTCAATAAAATCAGGAGACGCTCGTTATGTGCCAAAGTTGTAAACTTTTCTCTGTCCCTGCTCGTTTCTGAGTTTTCCCGCCATGGAATCCATGGAAATCGACTCCGAGAAGACTCACCAACGGAAGCAATCCGATTACAACTACCTGGTTCGAAACCCCGTTTTCTCTCTCCTGTAATGATTCCGAGCGAAAGACGCTGGGAGCTTGTGTGGTCGACTCTTCCCACATTTTGTGTGCGGGCTAGGGTTTGTAATCTGATTCTGAGTTTCTTTCTTTCTTTCAATTGAAGCAGGATGAGAGATTCGAGATACAAAAGGAGATGTACAGGGGGCAGCAATACAGTCAGATTTACTTTGCTCGTCTTCATCTCATGAGAACACTTCTCTACTCTCTTGCCCCTACCTGGAAGCCCCATTTGCCTGGTGAGAGCTTTATTTAACTCAAGAAAGGAGAGAAGTTTCCAGGATTTTACTTGGAGTATGGTGATGGGTTGACATCATTTGGTGAAATCAGTAAAATTTTAGGGTTGAGAGATAGATTGGGAGTATTAGTTTTGTTGGTAGTTCAGGTGTTTGTATTACAGATCTGAGTTTGAAATATTAAATGCATTATTTGTTTGCAGTTTGCAAGGTTTTGGGACTTGAAGAAGGAAAGGAATGCATAATTGTAGGAACCTTGTTCAAACACATGAAGCTTAAGCCTTGCGTACTTGATGAATATTCTAAAGAGGTTGGTTGATATACAACCTCTGGATTTTTTCCGATATGCTAGGCTGAATCAATCACTCAAATATCTGAGAGTATATTAAACACAATGCAGAGGTCAGTCACCCCGCTTGTTAAACCTCATAACTTTATGCACCCCGATGACAATCTGATCCTAGAAGACGAGAGTGGTAGAGTTAAGCTTGGCGGCTCTGCTCTTTCACCTGCAATATACGTGACAGGTATGCAAATAGATTGTGTGACTGTTTGCTGTATTATATTTGTGTTTGTCAAATGTGGCAAATGTAAGAGATGCAGATTTTGATTGAGCTTATGTCTCTTTAAAGACGGGTTCTTTGAGAAAGTGATATTTGAAGCATTATGGGATTGTAGGTGTTGTTGTTGCATTGCACGGGAAGGAAACTAGTGCTGGTGAATTCTTTGTTGAAGATGTACTAGAAGCTGGTTTACCACCTCAGATAGAGCGGCCTTTTGATCTAAGTAAGTCTGACTATGTTCTCTGCCTTTTGCTTTCCTCATGGCTCATAATATCTATAAGGAATCTCTCATAATATCATCTATATTCTTCTGCAGAGGAAGATAAATACGTTTTGTTATTGTCGGGCCTGTGCATTGGAAGCAATTCATCTAATCCTCTGCAATTCCAGCTTCTTGTTGACCATATAACTGGGCATCTCGGAGATGAGAAGGTTCAAATATTTTAACTTTCAGGTTCTTCCATAGTTTTCTTCCCTTAATTTCTAATGTATAATTTTATTGGGTTGAATAGGAACAAGGCCTTGCAGCACAAATAGTTCATGTGGTAATTGCTGGAAACTCAGTTGAATTTCCCCGTAAACTCTTTACTGGACAGGTACTCATAACTTTCCCTGCCGATATTTTCTCAGATGCAGCTTCAGTTATCTGCCTTCGTTATGATCTTTGTTGGTTGATTTTTGCAGAACTTGGCCTCGAAAGATCAATCAATACTGTACGAGCCCATCAAAGAGTTTGATATCATGTTAAACCAGGTCAGTTAACCAGATCCACCTGTGTGCAGTCGATTCTATTGAGATGAAAATTCAAATTCTTGTTTTGTTTGTGGATTGTTTTTAGATAGCTGCAGGAGTTTCGGTAGATATCATGCCAGGCCTGAATGATCCAGCTAACTTTGCATTGCCTCAGCAGGTTTGCAAATACATAACAAACACTGAAAAACCGAAATTTGTTTTGACAAATCTGATCCATAGGCCCTTTTCTTTTGTTCAGCCTCTGAACAGATGCCTTTTCCCTGGATCAGCACCTTATAACACTTTCAGATCATGTACAAATCCTCACTCCTTTGATGTGGATAATATCAGGTTTGGTTATTATACATAATGGATACCATCTCTGAACTGCAGATGGTTGGGTATATGTGACTAAAAACCTCTTGGATGTTGACATTTTGCAGATTTCTTGGAACTTCTGGTCAGAATATCGATGACCTTGACAAGTACTCAGAGGCTAAAAGCAAGCTTGATTTTGTCGAAAGAACACTGAGGTGGAGACATCTTGCTCCCACTGCACCTAATACACTCGGTAAGGATTCACCCTCCCCTGCAAATATGCTTTTTGGAGCTAAAGCCCTCAGGAAAAAGAAAAGGAACAAAAATGATGTTTTGGTTTGATTCACTTCCGTACAGGTTGTTATCCTTTCACCGATAGAGACCCTTTCTTGATCGAAACCTGCCCTCATGTCTACTTTGTCGGGAATCAAGATAAATTTGACAACCGGTTGTTAAAAGGTAAAACTTGCTTACACATAAGAACATAAAGAGTTTCTTTTTGTCAAACAATGCTTTAAATTTGTTGGGTAATATTAATGGTGCAGGGTCAGAAGGGCAGCTGGTTCGGTTGATCTGCATTCCTAAGTTCTGTGAGACGGGTATTGCTGTTGCGGTGAGTTAAAATTTGAGCAGATATCTTCCTCATTTTCTCTCATAAATTGCAGAATCTATATATCAAGTGACCATGGTTATTTTGCAGGTGAACCTAAGGAATCTGGAATGTCATACTATTAGCTTCAGCGCTCAGATAAGTTAAAATCATAACATTGAGTTGCTGCTACCAAATGTAATTTCTTGAGAAATAGCCCTTTCGAAAAACACTTATCAAATCTTTGGATGTATTTGGTCATATTCTCATTCTGATATCTTGCCGACGTTGTCGTGATCTAGATTTGTGCTGAAGGAAAGAAATTGGCTTCTTCTTTTTTTTTTGTTGCATTTGTAATAAGAAAGTCGACACGAGTTCTTAGGTGTGGCATTAAAGGACAAAAAGGGCCGACCAGATGCTGTCGCCGTCGTTGGTAACAAGAACGTGAAAGACTGAAAAAAAATAATCTTAAAAAAAAGAAGAGTAAAATACACAGAATTTCATGCAAATGGCTCCACTCACTCTCTTTCTACTCAACGGCTATATTCACACTTATTACAGAAAACCGTTTCATTATTAGAGACTAAAAAAATCAATAATATAACGCATTATCCTCCCAACGGTCCATTTTCCCGCATTTCTTCAACCTTTCCTTTATATTCTCCATTATCCCATTATTGTTCGCTTCATCTTCTCTATCCTTTAATCCTCTCTCTCTCTCTCTCTATCTCTCTCCATGGAACTTGTTGTTGTTATCAAAGAGGCCAATTCAACCCAAGTACAGCACGTGAACCGGAAATCCTCCGACGAGTTGCTCCGGAAATTCGCCGATCCTGACGTCCACGAGTCTAATCCCACGAAGCGCCGCAGAAAATCCGACAAGAATTCTCGAGAGAAGGGCCTTGACATTGAAACTAACACTATTGCCTTGGTGGAGAGAAAACGCCTCTTGCTTGCTCCGGCGAGTAAACGGCGTTCTCTGTTTCTCCGGCAGCTTGCTTCTGGAAAATCACATCTCCGGAACAAGTCCCTCGTCAGAACTATCGGCAAGGTAACTTCATCAAGTCTACGCTAATTCCCTTTGAAATTCTGTAAATTTCCTTCTTTTTTTTTATAAAAAAAACCAATTTTTTCTACTCTACTCATTGCTCAGACATGGCGTAAAACAATGGAAGGAGCTTCTAGAGTTTTCATCGAGAAGCATTACAACAGACACAGACGTCTCATCAACGACGTCGTTTAAGCTTCTGCAATTCACTCTTTTTTTTTTGTATTCTTAAACTCGTTATTTTACATTCGTTTGTTTTATTAATCTCACGTTACTGTTTAGTGTTTAGTATTTTACATCTTCTTCGTCCTGTTTTTTTTTTAAAATTAATTATTTAAGACGTTTTTGTCGAATCGAACACTCAATTTCAATACACTCAAATGTCAAAAGTTTTTTTTTTTTTTTTTTTTTTTTTTTTTTTTTTTTTTTAAAAAAAACCCAAAAAAAAATAAAAAAAAAAAAAANGACACCAACATAAAGTTATAAAAAATAAAATTCAGATATATGAAAATGAAATTCCTCAAAACAATTTATTTCATTAAAACGAAACAAATTAGTACTCTCTCTTCCATTTTATAAGATTTTCTAACTAAAAACACAAAGTTTAAAAATCTATAAATGATTTGTTATTTTTACACAAAATATATCATTTAATAAAATTTTAACCAATAAAAAAATGACTACAGAATACAAATAATCATAATATATCAAATAAACATTAATTATGTCTAAAAATTTGAAAAAAATCTAATAAAATGGAATACGAAGAAGGATGCCTAAAATATTTAATATAATGGAACATAGGGAGTATATGATTCTATAAATTTTTTCTTTTAGTTACATTCTTTAATGAAACAAATTGACAAATTGGCATTAAGATACATTCTATCATAGTATATTTTAACCTAAGTTCCTCGTTTCTTACATCAAAAATAAAAAAGAATATCATTATCTCTGTATTTTAAATTTAAGTTTATCTCTTTATCCAAATTTTTAGAAATTTTTGGAGCGTTTTTTTGGATTTTTTTTTGGAATTTAATAGAATTTGTTGTTTCATTATTAATATTTTTACTAAACAATAAGTTTAATGGTATTAATATTCAGTTAAGTTGATGGTGTTAAATGGATACAATTTAAACATTGGTGTATTCGTTGGTACATTTTTCTGAAATTTGAAAAAATCGTATAGTTTAAACGTAATTGGACGAGACCTTCAAGAAAATTTTTAGACTTAAAGGTGGGATTAATTATCGATAATTAACACAAGCACAAGAATAGTTAGTCATCGGGAATATTCTTCTTTTTATTAGGAAGAAAAACAGTTTTGAGTTTTGACCCTTTGACAAGTGTTCTAAGTTGTAACACCAACATAATAAAAACAAAGAAATCCCTCAAAACAAATATATTTTACCAAACAAAACAAATTAATAGTATATGCTAAGAAACTTAATCAGAAGCATTTCTTGTGAACAATCGCCGCTCCATGTTCGTCATACTCAGCCTTCGTCATCCACATCTGCATATATACAACATCACAACTTTATATTACAAGAAAATCACGTTAACTTAAAACACCATTTTATATGTATCCTATAATTTACCTGTTGAAAGGTGCTTAGAGAAGACAAAACGGACCCTCCCACCCAAACACTATACTTCCTCTCCGGAAGAGCCACAATTTTAGTCTTCATACTAGCCGGTGCAAGCGCAGTGATCTCTTTGTCCATCCTATCACCAATCCCATGGAACATCGTTGTGCCACCACTCAACACAATGTTTCCATACAAATCCCTCCTTATATCAACGTCACACTTCATGATCGAATTGTAAGTCGTCTCATGAATACCACAAGTTTCCATTCCGATCAAAGACGGCTGGAAAAGAACCTCAGGGCACCTGAATCTCTCGGCTCCTATGGTGATCACTTGACCATCTGGAAGCTCGTAGCTTCTATTGATTGCGGAGCTCGCAGAAGCCTTCTCTAGTTCTTGCTCGTAGTCGAGAGCTATGTAACAAAGTTTCTCTTTGATGTCTCGGACAATCTCACGCTCGGCGGATGTCGTGTACGTGTAGCCACGTTCCATCATGATTTTCGTGAGGTAGTCGGTCAGGTCACGGCCTGCTAGGTCTAGACGCAAGATCGCGTGTGGGAGTGCGTAACCTTCATAGATTGGAACTGTGTGGCTTACACCATCTCCTGAGTCCAACACAATACCTAGAACAAAAATTAACAGAATATATAAGACCTCAATCATTTCAAAGTAATTTAATGTGAAAAAATCACATTTTCATAAAATATATAATGAACATAGGCCAACTAATTGGTTTTGAGTTAGAAATCCATAGAACTTAACATATTTCAAATTCAAATTTAGCGCTTACCTGTGGTACGGCCACTAGCATATAGAGAGAGAACGGCTTGAATGGCAATGTAGAGATAAGGAGTATCAAAGGTCTCAAACATGATCTGAGTCATCTTCTCACGATTGGCCTTTGGGTTTAGAGGAGCTTCAGTGAGGAGCACAGGGTGTTCTCCAGGATCCACACGCAGCTCATTGTAGAAAGTATGTTGCCAAATCTTCTCCATGTCTTCCCAATTGTTAACAATACCGTGCTCGATTGGGTATTTAAGTGATAGAATACCTCTTTTGGCTTGAGCTTCGTGTCCCACATACTCCTTATTCTCATCCAGTCCAATCATCACCCCCTTGTGTCGAGGACGACCCACGATGCTTGGAAACACAGATCTTGGCGCATCATCTCCACCAAATCCCGCCTTCAAAATGTTTCACCAATTATTATATCTGCGATCTTGTTTTACAATATTGAATCATTGTTTGTTTGTGTTTTATGTTTACATTTAGTGTATATTTTTCTAAATCAATGCACGATTAATTGGAAGAAAAACTACTTGATAATTATAAATGTAAACTGCAAACACAAAAGTTTTTTTTCCTTTGTGTTTTCTTTTTTTTTTTGGTCGAAACCTTTGTGTTTTCACTTTTCACTTTTCAAAATATTTTATGAAAAACTGAAATATATGTTTTATATTTCGAAAGTGTGATCTTATATATAATATTTCATGCAAACGCATAAATTGCGTTTGAAACTATCAGAGCCTTGCGGAGTAATAAAGAGTGTATTAGTTTTCTCCTTAGTCCTTACCTTGACCATTCCAGTTCCATTGTCACACACGATAGGCTGGTCCTCTTCCGACATAATCTGTAGTAAACATATGTAATAATGTTTCAACAAGTTTCAAAACATCTCATCATTAAGAAGTTCTAGCGCAGCATGCATTACCAAAGCAGAACTGTAAAAACAAAAAAAAATTAAACGACGACAAACATTTGACAAAGAAGCAGAGGGCCAGAGGCCGTATACAGAGATGATCATGCTGATTACTAGCAATTAATTAAATATTTCACTGAACTATATATGACAAACATTGCTGCGGAAACAAGAACAAACAAAAAACAGCAAAACAAAGAGGAACAATCGATCTCTTACTTTCAAAGATGGTCTCTCTTTCTCTCTCTGTGTTCTTCTTTTTCTTCTTCTTCTTCCTTCCTTCTCTCGTCTCTCGCCAACAAGAATGCGTTTGACAAAAATCCTACGGCCTTGTTTCGTTTATAAGAGCATGATCAATTGAGAAATTTAGAAAAGGATCTTAGTTATTTTTTAATTATAAATTTAGCGTTAAAAACTTTTCATACAAATAAAAAGTTTAGATTTAGGTGCTCCAAATGAGAACTCTATTAGGGGTTCTTAAAAAAAAAAAAAAATCAGTTTTATCAAAAGAGAGAAAAAAGTGTTTTGTTTTTTTGTTTTTGTTTTTTTTTTTTCTCATCCAAATTAACATGGATCAGACTCGTGGCACATAAGAGTCGGTTCTTGTGTTTCTTAATTAAGAACCGACTCTACTCTTTTTAATATTTTTTTGATTATATAAATTCTAAGAAANTAAAAATGCTCTAAAAATCTTTACAATTCTCAATTGATCATGCTTTAAAGGGTTTGGAAAGGATGCATGGGTCAAAAAAAAAAAAAATACATGGGTCCCACATGCACTAGTACTAGTTACCTTTTTGCTATAGAAGGGATCCTAACATTTGCATTTACGTTTGTAGCCTTCCAAATAAATGAAATTCTTTTTAATCTTTTGGCTTTTATACTTTTTTTTTTTTCTTACAAAAGTGAAATGAGAATGAATGTACACGTTTCTGGCGAGATTTTGTTACTTCATGCGGACGCGTGTCAAGGACTCAAGTTACCTTAACCTATATTATCTACTTTATAATATGTATCACCTTACCTTAGAAAAGCTAAATTAGCTTTAATTTATTTGAAAACATTATTAATTTAACCCAAAATAAATTTATGCTATATGAATAGGATATATCTTGTTTTGAATGATGGACATGTGGAATCTAGAAACCAACAAAAACCCATGTTTAGTTGATTTATTTCTTAAGTAGTGATTTAAATTTAATTAAATTTGTTAGTTATAATTTATTTCATACATGTATAATATCTCAAATTTTTTAACATAGATATATCATATATGCTATAAAAATAATCAAACACGTGTCAAAAAGGATAACTGATATTTAATAATTCTAGTTATCACTAAAATTTATTAAATCATAATATAGACTTAGAATAATAACTATCATGATTGTACCAAACTAATATAAGTAAATTTTAAATAAAAAAAATTTATAGCTAAATTTTTGTGAATAAAATATGGAATAGTTACATCAAATACCAAAAAAAATCAAACTGAATATAAATAAGAATGGTATAGTTGTAATTTTTAGAAGTTAAAAAAGTGAAGCTAAATAATCATGAGTATGATGTTGGAAGAGAAAAAAATAGAAAAACTAGAAATGTAATGAGAAATGGAGTTTCAGATGATGGACAAGTGATAGGAAGAAGAATTTCCGGAGATGGAACAGTTAGCTTGTTCGTAGTCTCTCATCTAGATTATGATCTTATTAGTGGCTTTTTAGCGGACCGGATACAAAGTTTGCTCCGTATGTGATAATAACTAGTCGGAGCTAATATATTGCCATAATTATCTATCGGCTCTTAAAAGATCCTGTCGGAAACAGAACTATTAATAGCCAAAAGAAACACAAGATTCAATCGTCGTATCTAATTTCCATGTGGTTTTAGTCAGTTTACGGGTGATATTAACTTTTTGTGAGGCAGAGAAAATAAACAGTCAAAAATGTAAATTTTCCCTCCGCTTAATGTTTTTTTTTTTTTTTACTTTTACCGTCGGTAAATATTAAATGCCAGCGAAGTAGCCCTATCGCGGGTCGACCGAGTGAGTCAAGCCCGAGTCAAATTGCCTTTGCAAAACGGCGAAAGACGCAATCTTTTCCTCCCCGATCTCACAGAGATGAACGTCGCCATTCGAGCTGCGATTCTCAGACAACAAAGCTTTTCTTCTCACCTGAAAATCGCGTTTTTTCATTCTACCCCCGTCTTGGAACGCAAACGTCGCACTTCCTGGGAATCGGTAACCTAAATTTTGGCATCTCTTTGGATTCCTGGATGTCATTTTCCGCTTATTTGTGTTCTTCTTAAAGGGGGTTTATCTAGACAATTCATACGGATCGATGACCATGTTCTTGGCTTCTCTTTCTTAGCTTTTGTTGACAGATTGTTGGGACTGGGGAGGTTTTCCTGTTTCAATTGCGACCATTTTACTAGTTTTTAGAGTTTGAACAGGTGGATACATCTTCTGATTTTTCGGTTTTATTTCTCTGCAGAAATCAAATGTTCACAAGAAGAGGTTCAGAAGAATGAGGGAAAAGCAAGAATTACTGCGTAATGTGAATGCTTTTGCAGCTAACATGTTTTCGGTATTATTTCACTATGCTCTATCGCTTTTGCTGTTTGGTTTGTTGGCCTCAGCTCTTGTTTTATGCATTTGTTGCTCTCCGCTCGAAAACACATCAAACACCTTTATGTGCTCTTAAGCAACGTTTTGGCCAGCCGATACTGGAAATTTTGTGATTCCGAAGTAGAAGAATTTAGGGCTCCTGAAAGGGAAATGCAAGTGTATTGTATCGGTTTTAGTCTCTTGTGCATGACTTTTAGTGTTTCTTATTGCTCTTCTATAAAGGTGCATTTGTTTTCGCCTACTCAGAGCTACGGTTAACATTTTGATTCCAGAGTTGGCATGATGAGTTTGATGATGATGATCCCTCCTCCCGGAAGCAAACCTCGTGGTTCAAAAAACACTACTCCAAGGAACCCAAAGGAAACTGGAATGGCAAACACGGCTCCCAGAACTGGGGTAAAAGTAAGTGAATGGCTTTGCTCTGTTTCTCTTCAGTGACTACACTATGTAGGAAAATCTGTATACCCGCTGCTTCTGAATTCAAGATTTTGTTTCCTCTTTAGATTTTTAGCCATTAATGCTAATGCTAGAGTAGAGAGTATGTGTTGTGGGCTCTAATCTGGTTTTGTTGAGCAACTCCTAGATTATCATTAACTCAGACTTAGTCTCTGAAGGACTTTGAGCTCCCTGTTCTAGCTTTCATAATTATGGAAATTCCTTGCTCATGATGGACTCAGTTCTTCGACTTGTGACCTGTTCCTATACTAAGCTTTCATAGTTCTTGGCCGTTGAAAATCTCGTGTTGTTATGTTTTTCAGAGTCAACTAGGTGCAATTTTGTTTGCCTGCATACACGTATCAATACATTTGTTCCGTTGTGTAGGGCATTTCGATTTTTGTGAAGTTGATGAGGACTTTGAAGTCGACTATGTATTCCGAACTGCTTTTGGTGGATCCCGAGGTTTCTCTTTTTCATTCACCCATGAAGAAGATGAGCCTCGATGGCGGCATCACTCATCGAGGTTTTCCAAAAACTCTAAGCGGTCTTGGAGATCGAAATATCGATTAGATGAAGAAGACGAAGAAGAAGATGGCTATACTTCAACAGAATCCAGCGACTCTGAGTCTGAGCCAAACCAAGCTTCTCATAGACAAGCACTTGGCCTGAGTCCTTCAGGTCCCTTAAACCTTAAAGACGTCAAACATGCGTGAGTACTTCATTTCATGTCAACACACAAAAGCTAACACATACATTCATCTTCTCACCACTTTACATCAAACTCTCTTTTTTTTTTGTATATCAGATATCGAACTTGCGCATTAAAATGGCATCCAGATCGTCATCAAGGCTCTGGCAAGGTAAACAATAAGATCTCCTACTCTCTGTTCAATCTCCATAATAAGTTTGTTTTTTTCCTATGTGTTTTTGAATCTGTGATTATATGATTACACAGGAGGCGGCTGAAGCAAAGTTCAAGCTCTGCAGTGTTGCTTATCAATCTTTATGCGAAAAGCTTGCACTGAACTAAAGATAAAAGAGTTAGATAAGTTTTGATTACTTAGAGATATCCCTTTAACAATAACTTCCAAATTGTTTCATTTAAAACTTACCTCAAAGCAATGCACTACAGGTTCCAAGCAATGCCTTTGTTCTGTCAATTTTTATTGTTTATTTTCCTTCTAAACTTACTTTCACTATAGAATTTGAATTTTATTTCGATCCTAAAACTCATAAACACATTCAAAATTTTAAATATGACCAATCTTAAATATAATTTTTTTTTAGGGTTAAAAGTCGGATTATATTATTACTACTAACGTATGAATAAATTACTTTATAGTCTTGTATTTACTATTTATAATTATATAATTTATGTATAAGGACAGTCCTTGGAGATCAAGCAAAATTTGTGAGCAAATCTTTTTTTACAGAAAATAAAAAAGAAAACATTCTATATTTTTCTTTCTCCTAACTGTTCTCTAAGGAACACTTCTTGCTGAGTAAAGGCCGAGTCACATAGCTCGGTTAAGGAGCAATGTTGTGTACTAATCTCTAAGAGATCTGCACAGAGATGAACGCAGCCATTAAAGCAGCGATTTCGAGACCGCAAAGCTATTGCTCTCTCCTGAAAACTGCGTTTTTCCATTCTACTCCCGTCTTGGAACGCAAACGTCGTTCCTCTTCTTCGGACTGCATCTTCTCTAGTTCCGTGGGTATACCTAGACAATTGTTATGGATCGATTTCAAAGTTCTAGATTTTGAAGACTGATTGAAAAACAAGAGTTTGTTCTGATTTTTTTGGGTTTTAAAACTTTCTGGCAGAAATCAAATGCAAAGAAGAAGAAGAGATCCAAGAAATTTTTGAGGGAACATCAAGAAAAAATACGTCGTGCTGTGGAAGAACTTATACGGGAAAGAGAAGAGGTACAGCAGAATTATGATGGAAAAAAAAATCAAGAAGCACTTTTGCTACAAAAACATGTTTAAACCCTTGAGGATATTCTTCATCTGATGGCTAGCTGAAGCAAAGTTCAAGCTCTGCACTGTGGCTTATCAATCTCTAATCGAAAAGCTACAGTCAACTAAGATTTTTTGAACGCAGAGGAGTGTGATTTTAAGAGTTAGATATGTTTTGATTACTTAGAGATTTCTTATAACAAAAAAATTTCCGAAATGTTTTGTTTTTGAGTTTGTGACCTTATCAGTTATCCCTGATCAACCAATATACGACAGGATCCAAGCAATGCTCTGTATCGGAATATTTTTTTCTCTCTAAAGTTTACAAGTGATGTGTGTTTTATATCTTTGGGTCAAATTAAACCGGTTTTCTTCTCTCAAGTGAAACCAATAATTTGGATATTTTGGCCCAAGTTAAGTAGTCTTTTCATTCAACAAATCATAATATCTGATATCTCTCCTCAAATGTCAAATTTTACGGACAAGATTTGATTGGCCAGCGAGGGAGAACAGTCATTGACGCCGGATTTGAAGAAATTCCGGTGATACGCCGTGCGTAGAATGCTCAAGGCCGTCCAGATCTTGGGTTGGTCATCGGGGTTAACTATCTCTCAGAGATTGACGAAGACCCGCAAGTCCTCGAGCGTCTCTTCCATCTCTACATCTATAAACCCTCTCAATCTCTCCACTTTCTCCTCTGTCACTTCGAGCTCTCCTCAGAGAATCTTCTGTTTCAACCCAACCCGAATGACTTCCACACGACCCGGGTCCGACCCAGTTTCCAATTCTCCGACTTCCGTCTCTGTTCAATCACCTGTGAGTCTAATCGTCTCTTGTAAAGATCTTTAGGGTTTTTTCTGGTCCCTTCTTCAATGGCGTTTTTGTTGTTGTTGTTTCAGGGAGATGTTCGTAAGATAAAGTTCTGTCAATGGTGTGGAGGGCCAACGAAGCACGAGATACCTGATGGAGAAGAGAAATTGCGAGCTATTTGCACACATTGCGACAAAATCGCTTACCAGAATCCTAAGATGGTAATTTCATAATTCTAATTTCCTTCACCAGCTTGAGCAACGTTTTGTGTCACCATAAATGTTTGATTGAAGTTTCCTATGAGAAATTGCAGGTTGTAGGTTGCCTTATCGAGCATGAAGAAAAGGTTTTGCTCTGCAAGCGTAACATTCAACCTTCACACGGTCTATGGTATGTACAAATAAAAACCTTAAACTCTTTATGATTTGAGAACAAAAATCAATGTTGAACAAAACCAAGGTGTGAGTTTTTCCTAGTGTTGTGTGTGAAGTTATATGAATAAAAGATGGATCTTTTGAGTGCACAGGACTCTTCCTGCTGGTTATCTAGAAGTTGGAGAGTCAGCTGCAGAAGGAGCAATGAGGGAAACTTGGGAAGAAGCTGGAGCCACTGTCGAAGTTATTTCGCCTTTTGCGCAACTCGATATTCCTCTTATTGGCCAAGTGAATATATATACAAAACAGCCCTACTTTTCCTTCTCTTCCTTCTTCATATCATTGTACTTATGTGGCTTCTTTTTGGGAGCAGACGTATGTTATTTTCTTAGCAAAACTGAAGAACACGCATTTTGCGCCTGGTCCTGAGTCATTGGACTGTCGTCTTTTTGCACTAGACGAGATACCGTTTGATTCCTTGGCTTTTTCATCGATATATGTTACCTTAAATTTGGTAAGAATATGGACAGAGAAGAATCCTATACTCTCCAGTCTCCATTCACTATATTTTAAACAACATGTTTGCTTTTTTGGGTTTTTTTTTTTCTGCAGTACTTGGAAGATCTAAAAAACGGGAAACTAAAGTTTCACTATGGTACGATAAATAAAAGGTGCGTTCCCATTAATATCCCCGTGTGTGGAGTGATTGTTGGGAAATATTATCAACAGTTGTGCTTCTTTTTATTCCACTTATGGTTTAATGTGACTGATTATGTGCTTTGTTATTTCTCAGGCCTGGTAGTAGTCCTTCAGATATTCGCGCCTTTACTCTTGATTACCATTTGCAGCCTTGACTCGAGGTTTGAGAATCATTCCCCTCTACATATATGTACTGGATTGTTTGGGTCTAATAAAGTTCCTTTTATAATGAATTAGATTCTTAGCGACTTTGTCCTTATGATTCAAGCTAATATTAAAGAGCTTTTCTCCACAGCTTACTGGAGCAGCTTCTGGATTTGCTTCATTCTTCCATGTCGTTTCTTGTCATTTCGCACCTCGTTGACTAAAAGGAAAGGACAGATGAAGTTGCTTGTGTGTTAGATTCCTTGGACAGATGAGAAAAGAGAAGACGGTTGTTTCATTCTAGGTATCTCATTTCAGATGTTATGGCTGAACAAAGTCTTTCTGTTTCTGGTTTCTGTTGCCCCAATTGTAAAAGGAAAAATTCTGATGTGAATGCAACATTTTGATCAATCTTTGTGTAATTAGTCACCATCTTAGTGTTACTTTAAGATCTTTTGAAAAAATAGTAACCAAAAGATAGGAATTTTTATTCAGACCAAAGCACTTCAGATCACAAGAACAAGAGACATATTGGCAAATGTAAATGCATCAAATCAAACGAACTGACAAAGACAACGTAGCAGCAGCACAAAGATACTTCAAACGAAAGAACTGAGATTGAAGGAACCCATCATGTTTGCGAGAGCAGAACTCATATCTAGCTGAAGGTTCTGAAGTTCAAGCTGTTGCCTCAAAGCTGGATCTTCCACTTGCTCTGTTGTTGCAGCTACATGTTCTGTCTGCTCAGTCTCCAAACCCTGACCAGGAACAGACTCAGCGTTCGCTGTCTTTCCTTCAACACACTTCTCAGCAGCCACTGGCTTAGGCTTATTCACAGCACATGAAGCATGGATATGATAGTTACAAGCATAGCAGTTATAAGACCAAAACCTACCATCCATGGCCACATTACAGAGACTGCAGACAAGCTGATTCGCGTAACCAAACTGTGTAAAAGGCATAGGAGGAGCACTGTTGTAGACAAGGAGAAGACTATGGAGAGGATGAGACTCATGAACCATGACCTGAGGCAAATGCGCGCATTGAACATGGAGGTCAAAGTCACACAAAGGACAACAGTAAGAGAACCCTTTACCTCCAATGCAGCCACAGGCTCTGCAGAGGAAGGTACCGGCGCTGTAAGTTGTGTAAGGGACTAGAGTCAGGTGGTGGAGCCCCGCGTGGGAAGGGTGTTGCATCCCACGCGCAGCGTTGCCACATTGCTCATGAAGATTGAAGTCACATGTTGAACAGATATATGCGGTTGCAGATTCAGAGATGGGTGATTCGCAGCCTGAGCAGATTACTGAAGAATCTGAGGCTTTATTTGTCGGAATCTGTTGGAGTTTTAGAGTGTGTGGGTGGCTGAAATGTTTGTACTCCATTGATCACTACTTAGAGTTTGTCTCTATGATTTAGCAATCTTGTGTGTTTTGGATCATATGTAAGATTTCTCTGACTTTGAATTGTTCTAAGTCTGAGTTGTTTTGATTGATTACTAATTTTGTTATACTTATTAATGTGCAATTTGAGTTTTGGATAATGAAAAAAAAATACAGAAAGTTGAAGGAAGCAGCGTTGAACTTTAGAAAGTCAACTACTTGAGGTTTGACCAAGGAAGTCGTCGTATCTCTTATTAATTTCTCCATGTCTAATTATTTGGGTGTAATCATTAGATTCCTACGAACCGCCAGTTACAACAAACATTTTAAATATGATGGGCTGTCAAAAACATCATTTGTTTTGTAAGCCTTTTGGTATTTTCATTTACAAAAAAAAAAAAAAAAAAAACTTGCTTATTTACTAGGAACTTTTGGTTATCGTTTTATTTTATTTTCATTTTACCACCCAATAGGCCAAGAAAATATCCAAGATTTTTCATTTATTTTTAATTATCAAAAAGACAAAAACACAAAATTGTAGAATGAGATAACATAATTAACACCCAACCGGATTAACATTATCATTCAGACTTACTATTATTTGCTATTATCCAAGTATATATACATAACATAATCTTCCAAGTTGCAACCCAAACAAAATAACATAATTAACACCCAACCGGATTAACAGAATTCAGAATTACTATTATTTGCTTATGTATATATACACTTTCAGTTTAGATTAAGTATCGTTTTGCCCTTTCAGTTTAAATTTTTATCAATTAAATTACACAAATGAGATATTTCTTTATTAAAAGTCGCATGAAAATCATAAAACGATACTTATTTTTGAACCAAAATATTAATCTAAAATGATACTGAATTTGAAAGGGATTGTCATAATGGTTTGTATCGGGTCTAGATTATTATTGTTTCTAAAATCAAATTACAAATTACAAACCAATTAATTCAAACGTAAGTCGTGGTATCGTTGCAACACAACACAAGTGGTGTTTATCAAAAAAAAAAAACACACAACACATGTGGTGAATAATTAGGTTACTAACATGGGTTATGGGGGACATTTACTTAAGTAATGTTGTGTTGATCGCGAACGTTTTCCTAACTAATTAAGGATAATGGTGATTTCAGCTAAAATAGTCTAAAATTTTTGATACTATTAGAGCCCTACCTAATTAAACTAGTTTCCCCACCATACATATATAATCTTATTATTAACAAACAATCACAATACACCAAACTAAAGTTATACCCACTTTCTAGCCGTATTATTGTATCTTTTTTAAATATAATTACGAGACATATAATAATATAAGCTCCAAACCATTCCATAGAAAGTCGTCTTAAAACTACATCACTCATGGTATATCAGAGAAATAAACATTAACAAATTGATTGAACTGCTACGTGAATTTAAACAGATACCAATCCTTGGAAGCTTTCGGTTTCTTTCGTTTAACTAATTTGGTACATCAATTTTTCAACAGTTGTTGTTGTTTTGGTTTCTATTATAGGTTCAACCTGGTTCACAATTCTTTTGAAATTAAGGATTGGTAGTAATTTGATCTTTTATTGTCATAAATATAAAAAGCCTTTCAAAAACTGCAAAGAACGAGGGAACAAATTCTCCAATTTCGTCCAAGATCAGATGTTGCACAAAATGCACATGCATGTCACCGGGTATAATAATATATAATATAATTATAAATTACTGAAGATCCTAATATTTTTGTTTATTTCTTTACCGAAAAACGACTTCTAGACCCCTTAGAAATCCAAATTCGATAAGGAATATAGAAGTTAAAACAAACCAAAAAAAGGTTACGTGAATATTAACAACACGACACGATACAGTCATTCTTTTTCATAGTTGTGATATATGTAAACAAAAAGAAAAATTGTATTCATCGTAAATCCAGAAATAATTTTATGAAATTAACATTCTAACCAAAAAAATTAAAGCCTATAGGATCGTAAATTTGTATTGTAATGTCTACAATTAATGTTAGTTCTAAAAAAAAGAAGCAAATATAATAAAAAAAAAATTTAAAGCTGCAATATATCAACTAAAAATTTAATTTATTTTTTGCCTCGCTGGATTTAATCACACGGTACCTCTCCCATTATTGGCCCGTCCTTGCATTTGCATAGTAACCTTTCATTTTCACATTTAGCTTAGGGTGCAACTCTTTTTTTTTGTTTTTCAACACTTACGGTGCAACTATAGTTTTTTTTTTTTTTTTGCAAACAGTATGGTTGAAAATTGAAATAAACAAATCATATCGTTGGGTTTCATTTATTTTGCGCCAGTTGCATTGAACATCGTGGAGAAAAATAGTTCACATGATTTTGCTAAATAAGTTGAAATTGCTAAAAGGGTTGAAACACCAATAAATTAGTACTATTTTACACTTACTAGATTATAGAAAGATCGGTAGACTACTATATTTAAAATTGGGTAAAATTTTGTTCTTTTACTAGCAATCATATTCTATTCCATTTATTCATCTAAAGTTCAAGTGCTATAACATTAGTGAAAACGAAATTGCAACTAGGAAACATCCACCAATATTCTATAAGATCAAGGGCAAACGCCAATTAAGTCTTCAATCAATCTACACACATGTTCACACACCCAAATACATATAGCTATGTCCATTATATCATCATCATGTACATAAACATACACATATAACTGTAAATGCTGATCGACAGACTTACTTATCATAAGCAGCAAGCTGATCAGCAGGTGCACTTATCTCACTCTCCGTAGCAACCACAACATCAGCAATACCACCACTTGTGCTAGTTTGTCCAAGCAAACTACTTATTGAACGCGCCTTTACCATCCCAAGCTTCACTCTCTTCTTCTTCACTTCCACCACCACGGCCTTTTTCTCGCCGCCTCGGCCACCGCCTTGGCCGCCACGACCGCCACCACTTTTGTTCATGCTCCTTACCCTTCCTTTACCGAGATGATGCTCACAAAGGGAATACCCAACGAGAGTTTGCTGACAACATCTCCATCCTCTACCGTTAACGCGGCTGCACCGTGATCCTTCCTCTAACGCACTGCTCTTTTTCGCTTTCTTCTTCCCTTTATTACCGCCTCCACCTCCACTAGCTTCTTCTTCTTCCTCCTCTTCTTCCTGTTCCTCGAAGCTTACTACGCTTCTTCTCTTTCTCAAAGACACAACCTTTTCATTCTTCTCGACAACTATTATATACATACAATGGTGTGAATGGTGCAACCAAAGAACATAAGCTTAATTTCACCAAAACCAAATTATAGATGAAGCTCTATGTGTACCTTGTGTTGGAGAGTCGGATTCTCCCGAGGGATTAACGTTCTTGCTGCGATTGTTTGACGCAAGAAGTAAGAAAATTTTAAACCAGATACATATAAAGAGATGAAAGCGATCTATGATGAGTGCAAGAAAAAATAACAATAATAGAGCACACAAGGTAAGGGTCGATATGGGGACCATTGGTATAAGAGCATCCCATGCTAACGTGCACCGTCATGAGGTGTGCATGTTTAGAGTATTATTGAGTTATTCATCATCGCTAACTACTACTCTTGTATTCCCAGATGTTGAAGGTGTGAGAAGAATGACGATAATAAAACCATCAGAAAAGAAGAAAAAAATTTATAACTTTCGAATTAGACCAAACTCATCATTCATCTGCAAAACATTATTCACATATAACAAAGGCATTCTAGTTCTAAAACCATGAAAGTCTTAATTTTGATCCAATTTCTGTATCGGGTGTTTCGATGCTTGATCTTTTTTACCAATAAAAAAAAGATTTGTATTTTCTAATTAGTAATTACACCACAAAGTTATGACAGAGAAGAGAAAGGAATTGTAAAAACAAAAGATTCACAATCTTTATCGAATTCACTTACCTGCCCGATGCATCAGTACTACTCTTCACGTCTACATCGCCATAACCATTATCATCATCATCCTTTTAGAAAAACAAAAGAAAACGAAGATGAGCAATTGAAACATTCATTCTAAAGATCTGCAAATGAAAGACAATTATTCTCCAGTATAAATCAAACCAATTATTATATTTCCACACACACACACACAAAAGAGAGAGTTGAAAGTAGGGTATTCATACAACACAAAGTGCACCCAAAAATCAAAATTTATTTTATCTGTCGAGGAAAACATGAATTAGGCGTTTCAAATTTGGTATATACGTATACTAAAACTCACCAAAGCTTTCTCCTCCTCCTTCTCCTTCTTCTTGTTCCTGACATCTCTTTGAATCAGCCGATCAGAAATCGGCGACGGTGGCGGAAGCTGAAGGGAAGCAAAACCTCTGTCGCTGTCTCTAACTCCGCCGCAAAAGTATCGAGCGGTGGCAGTCGGTGAGCGGTTAAAGTAGAGATCTGAGAGAGGAACAGGTAAAAGAGACGAAAGAGGAAGAGGCACTTGTCGTTTCCGGATCCTCATCGGAAGAGAAATAGAAAAGATTCTTACTTTTTTTTTTTTTTTCTCTCTCTCTCGATCTCTTTGCACCAAAGAAGTACTGTAGTGCAAACCCAGATATAAACAAGGAACAAAGACTAATCTTTTTTTTTTTTGTTTACACGAACTTGGAAAAAAAATAAAAGGAGAAGAAGGCTTTGTGGTCTTGTGTTCTTCTTGGTAATGCTCTAAACTCTCTCTCTCTCTCTCTCTCTCTAACTTTTTTTTTAATCGTTGTTGCACCCAAAAAGCAAGTTAAGTAGTAATTGAGAGGGGAAGAAGCCACGTAGGAATTACTGAAACTAGTAGACCAAATTGTGTTTTCTTTGTTGGTCTGAAGTAGACCGATTTATATATGCATTTACGTATTTAGTTTGAAAATAATTGGTAAAAAAAAAAGGTACTTGACAATGTTTTGAAAGCTAGACTGGATACTGATTTGGTGCTGTTATTATTGGGTAACGGGTTAAAAGCTGATTCAACTGCTAGTATTGGGTTTTTGAAATTTGTAATTAGATAACATGCTTATATATATATAACCATATCATGTCAAATTATCTCAGATATGAAAAGAATGGAGAAACTGACTTGAATAACGTGATATATATAATAATATAAAACAAATGTTTATATATGTATTAGAGATGCTTGGCGAAAAAAAGAGAGGTATAATTAGAGATTTGTATGCATTTGAATAGAAATAGGTAAAAATGTAAAGAGCTAAGAAGCAATAAACATTGAAAATTAACGGCCATGATATAAAATTTTCTTGAAATTAGGATGAATTTGAGGTGTAATTTGCGTTGAGTACTCTCCCCTTATTTTAATAGATAAAAAAAAAAAAAAAAAGA
>OVAY01000078.1:76840-107754 GCA_900406395.1 Kernera saxatilis
TTTTTTTTTTTTTTTTTTTTGGATTTTGAGTTTTTGGTGTTTCTGATTTATGATTAGGGATGGTTATTGAATCAAAGATTAATTATATATTCAACTGCGTACAGAATATATCTGTTCCGATTTATCTTAGTCCAACTTTTTTGTTTATCTGGTGAATCGAACATGAACTCGGTTGACTTCTGTAGTATTGTAGTTTGATTCTGAGTCTTCCACTTACTAAATGTCTCGTATATAATATTAATTGTTGCACCACGATCAAAAAGTCGCTTTGGCCGAGTGGTTAAGGCGTGTGCCTGCTAAGTACATGGTGTTTCCCCGCGAGAGTTCGAATTTCTCAGGCGACGGTATTATTTTTCAACTTTTTGATCTATTTTTTTCCTAAAAAAATCAGAAGAGAGCCAAGGTTTTTTGAAGCTAAAACGCCAAAGGCAATGTGTATCGAAAATGTTTTCTCTTTTCACGAGAAATTTTTATTTCATATAAAAAGGAGTAAAAAATCTGAAAAAGATACCAAAAAAAAAAAGACTGATACCAAAAAAAAAAAAAAAAAAATTAAANAAAAAAAAAAATCTGAAAAAGATATCGACGGATGAGTGTGTGGGGTGTAGTCCCGCGGTTGCATGCACGAGCTCGAGAGCCATTAACATACAAAATTAGTTTGGATTGTTTTGGTATACTCTGGAACTTTCCTTCTTTTTGTTGTCCAAAAGTTTGATTTAATTCGAAATAAAGACTTCTTTTATGAAAACAGAAACAAAAACTGAGTTAAAGCCTCCACTTTAGTAGGTAGTAGTAAGCTTAATTATACCCTCGTTTGGGGTTTGAATAGTGTTTCTACATGGGATGAAATGATGAAACAACATCTACAAAATCCAACAAAATATGTAGTACAGTTACACATTAAATGTTTCTCCTTCTTAACCATTGGAATAAGGCAATTAAATGTATCATTCTCTAATACATCATTGTAAACTGGGAAAGAACATTTTTTTTTTTTTTTTTTAATGGTATCTACACACATATTAGCCTTTCTTCCTTTGAAGCCAAAAATGAATGTTGAAGGAACCTTCTTCTTGTCGTCATAGTGATAATACTTATTTCTTAGCATACTTTTTTTTTTTTTTTTTCTGGTTAACCAATAAATTATGTGCATAATTTCTCGGAAGGAACACCTTAACAAATTTATTTAATCTTAATGAAATAACAATAGAAGATTCGTATCGTCGGTTGAAGTAACAAAAACGAATAGCACACCATGATTTCTTTCTATCCTTATGGTTTTTCTATGTTTCCATCTGATAAAAGATAACTTAACATGTTTAACTGAAATAAATTAGTATAGATATCTACATTGATTTATCTTATCAATCTGTATGTAATATTTGTGTAAATATTCGAATCCAAGCTAAACGTAGAAACTATTTATAGAAATAGAATGAAAAATCTCACAATAATCTGATTTAAAATTTTTTATTAAATATCTGAGCATTAAACTTTTGAAAAATCATAGGAAATTAGGAAAAGTTTTTATAATGTGATTGGTTTATTTAGAATAAACAAAAAAAAAGAAGGACCAAAAAAGTAAGAAACCTTGGGTGAATTTATGAATCGCATTTCAAAAGTGTAATAAAGATAAACAGAGAGCACCATTAATGGCTTTCATCGATACCAACAACAAGACAGGACACAACCATCTCCGTCTCCTGCCGTCTTAATTTCGTATCTTGGTAATCCAAAGCCTCGGTTTTTTCTTCATTGTTTCGTCGTCCTCATGTGAATCTGAACCAAAACCTCCATTACTCGAAACGCCACCGCCACGCCTGGGAGATTTCTTCCGGGGTAAAATTTTCTCTCTTTCTTTATTTCTCTTTGGTTTCTGCCAAATTTGGGGTTTTTCTACGCTGGGTCTAAATTCAAAAAGCTGTTTCCGAATCGAGAAAATATCAGGAGCCAAGGAATTGAGCAATAGATTTTCGGTTTTGTGTTGCTTTTTTTTCGTTCATGGTGCTTAATTTAAATCTCAAGAGGTATATTGTGACGAATCTGGCCAGTCTTTTGGGAATTTTCCGGATGGGTTCTGTCCCTCTTCTCAGTTGTCTTTGAATTGCTCAGTTTTGGGATGCACTTCTTTTATCATTTATTTTGAGTTTCAGCTTCAATTTGGTCTAACCCAACTTATTTTATTTCAAAATTCAAAATTTACTAACCATTTAAAATTTTGAGTTTTTTTTTTCCTCCATGTTTGAGATCTCGTGTTTGAACTTATTTTCAGCTTTGGATCTCTTTCTCTTTTGTCTTGTTAGATTGAAAAGTCTGTCCTGCAAGGACAAAAAAAAAGAACAGATTGTTTCATTTGAAAGCTCTTTCTCGTTTGTCTAGTTGGTTGGATAGCATGTGGTTGTTACTTGTTACTGTTAAAATGTTTGGAATTGTAAGCTTTAGCATTGTTCATAGCATGAGGCCTGTTGTGAGTTTCTCTAGATGAATGTCATTCTCTTTGAATTTCCAAATTATCAAGATACAATCAAAGCCTAACTTGTCCCATACTGTTTTTATTTCTTAGCACTTTGAAAGGATTTGGAAGAATCAAGGGACCTGAGAGACACGAAATGGGCTCGGGGAAAGAGAGATGTTGGCAATTTTCAGCTGACTGGGAATGAACTTAGTCACAATAGTTCCCAAGGCTACCTTCTTCCAAACCAATTGGCTTCGAAGTTTTATAAGGTTTGACTGACCGTATAAGACTGGATTTGCAATATGGTGTACTGTTAAGAGACTATTGATCCTGTTTTCCGGAAATAAAGAAACAAACTTGATCAAGTGAACCAAGTATCTACCTCCTAACCTACTTTTCCTCGATTTTTTAACAACTTGTTACCTGCTTGCCTATGATAACATTTACTTCATGTTTTGGTGAACTGTTACATTTTCCTTCTGATGTATATAACCTTACATTGGCCATTATTTATTTTCCTGCAGAAAAACAAAGATCCAAAGGAGTATATCATCTGCCACAAGAGAGGACAAGTGAATTTTACTTGATTGCTAATAGAAAAAAAAGAAAGGTTTGGCCTCTCCATGGCTCCTGGTGGCAGTGCTTTGAAAGAAGCTCTAGAGTCTAACTCGACAGGCTTAGATTATGAAGTTAAGATGGCAAAAGTGGAGGCTAGTAGCAAACCTGCAAAATCAGGTAGTGGCTCCATTGGAAAATATGGGATCCATTCGAGCAATGGTGTTTATGAGCTCCTCGAATGTCTGGTTTGTACAAATCTGATGTATCCTCCAATTCATCAGGTGTGTCACTGTTCCTCCTCCAGTAGTCCTGATTTGTAAAATATCGTCCATTCTTTAATTATTTCCTTCGTTTATTTAATGTTGATATTTATGTTGTTTATTCCCATAGTGCCCAAATGGCCACACATTGTGTTCAAGCTGCAAACTGAGAGTGCAGAACACGTGCCCTACATGTCGCTATGAGCTTGGTAATATAAGATGCTTGGCTCTTGAGAAGGTTGCAGAATCATTGGAAGTCCCATGTCGGTACCAAAATTTAGGGTGTCATGACATTTTCCCATACTACAGCAAGCTCAAGCACGAGCAGCATTGCAGGTTTCGATCCTACAACTGCCCTTATGCTGGTTCTGAGTGTTCAGTGACAGGTGATATTCCAACGCTCGTTGACCATCTCAAAGATGATCATAAAGTCGATATGCATGATGGGTGCACTTTCAACCACCGTTATGTGAAGTCAAATCCGCACGAGGTCGAGAATGCTACATGGATGCTTACGGTAATTCTATATTATGCATTCTCTCTATAGCTATCTATTGATTTAAAATCTTTTTAGTCAGACCTTTCACTCAAAAGTCATATCTTTTCATGGTTTTGGTTTTTATCGTCCACACCACATACTGTTTGTCATACCTTTATCTTAAAACAGATTTGATGATCAAAGATGAGGTTCGTGGTTGATTCCTCATTCTCTTATTGTTCATTCTATTGCTAGAAAACACGAGAGACAAGAGAGATATATTTAGACTTTTTAGTTTGAAACATAAATCAGAAGGAACCTGAATTTGTATCAGACTGGTTAAAGGAGAACTAGCCTCACTTTCTTATATAGTGAGCGCAGTATACATAAAAGAAAAAAGTTCTGTTGATTTTGCCTGTTCTTTCTTCCAAGATGCATCTTTTATTCCAGATATAAGAGAAAGAACTTGCGTTTTCACTACTTGAATTGAATCATATTTCATGTGATGCTTTTTTTAGGTTTTCAACTGTTTTGGAAGACAATTCTGCTTACACTTTGAGGCGTTTCAGCTCGGGATGGCACCAGTGTACATGGCGTTTTTACGGTTCATGGGAGATGAGAATGAGGCTAAGAAATTCAGTTACAGCTTGGAAGTTGGAGCTCACAGCCGTAAACTGACATGGCAAGGGATTCCCAGAAGCATCCGAGACAGTCACAGGAAAGTCCGTGATAGTCAGGACGGACTCATCATCCCTAGAAACTTGGCTTTGTACTTCTCCGGCAGTGACAAAGAAGAGCTCAAGTTGCGAGTCACCGGACGGATTTGGAAAGAAGAATAGCTGATAATGATAATGATTCATGATGCCAAAGCAAATTGGGAAATAACAAGAGAGGAAAGAAATAAGCTATGATGATGATTTGATTGAAATGAAACGGATGATGTACATAGCAGTCTTGAGAGCTTCTTCATCATATGGAACAAATTTTCTGGGGTTTTCTTCAACTGTTTTGTTCAGTAGCTATGACTTGAAAAATCTCCCATGATCGGTTGAATTATTCTGTTGTTTGCAATATTACGAACGCTGATTTGTTGGAAAAATAAAGACAAAGAAAGTCGAGTTTTTTTGTTTGGTTCTTCTGTTCTTAGATCAAAATTGTTTTATGTCTTATTTGATCATACAGTATGATTCATACTCTTCATCACCATCATCTTAACCGAAAGATTATTTTTTAAATGGAAATTGAGGCTTACTGAAAATTATTCATATGAATGTTGGATTTGAGAGAGCATTCAATTGTCAAGCAAGACATTTTTCGTACCAAAATGATAAATTATGATATCAACAAAATGATGTGTTAGAACTTAGAATTTAGAAATACATATGATGTATGATTACAAAGATTAAAAAGTTAGTATAGTATGGTCCAGAGGAGGACGTGCAAGACGTGAAGGCAACTTAACATTTCCTACGTTGGTTATATTAAATTGAATTATTAACAAAATTAATAAGCGAATGTGTTTTTGCCTCCCGACTTTATCGCGGAACAGAGAAACAGAGAGACTTGCAATAATTCTGAGAAACCCAATTAAGAAAAATTTATTTCTTTTTTATCAAACTTTCAGATTTCCAAGGCTCGTTGAATTTTTTTTTTTCCCAGAAATTGGACGAAATTTTATCCAAACTTGCCAGAAACAGATCCTTTGTGTTTTTCTGAAGTATTCACTCTCATCATCGTCATCATTTTTCTGGGATTGATTCAATGGCAGAATTGAGGTAACACAATCATTAATTTCTTTCATCTTCTTTTACCCTCAACGATTCTCCAAGAATTTCTCTCTCTCTCTCTCTCTCTCTCTCTCTCGCTTCGTATCATCACAGTCGTGATATGATCTGAGATATGTTTCTGCAGATTGTTTGTTTCAAAATCAATTTTTCTCCATAAACAAACAATTTAGACCCATAAACATAAGAAAGATGTGCATACTGATACACATTTTCAGATGTTGTTAACAGATAAAACAGAGATTGACATCGAAACACAAGATTAAGACAAAAAAAGATCTGAAAACATGTTCTGTTGCGGTGGTGCGGATGAGGAACCCGCCGGTCCGCCCGCAAACCAGTATGCAGCCCCTCCTAACAAGGCCGGAAATCCCAATTTTGGTGGTAAAATCCCTAATATTCCTTGCTTCATATATATTTACATATGTTGTGAGTTTCACCACCAGCATTTGAGTTTTGTGTTCTGCGTAGGCGGAAATAGAGGGGAGCCGAGGAATCCGAACGCAGCGAGATCGGGAGCTCCTGCAAAGGTTTTGCCCATAGAGATCCCAGCCGTTGCATTGGATGAGTTGAACAGAATGGCGGGTAACTTCGGAAACAAGGCACTGATCGGTGAAGGTTCTTATGGACGTGTCTTCCACGGCAAGTATAAGGGAGATGATGTTGCTATCAAGAAGCTTGACGCTAGCTCTTCTGAAGAACCTGACTCCGATTTCACATCACAGGTACACATTTATATTACAGAACTGAATCCTGCAGCTCATTTCCCTCGTCTCGGTTTGGTCCCTTTTGCCCCAAAAATCTAATGGTATTTTCTAATCTAATAAGTAATTTATATAAATTTAAAAAATGGCAAGTTATCCGTGGTATCGCGGCTCAAACACGAACATTTTGTGGAATTGCTGGGGTACTGCTTGGAAGCAAATAACCGCATTCTCATGTACGAGTTGGCAACCAAAGGTTCTTTACACGATGTATTACACGGTACGTAAATTCAACTCTCACTACTCATATTTTCATATTTTAGTTCATGGTGGTATCTATGTGATGTATATATGGATCGAAACTTTAGGGAGAAAGGGCGTTCAAGGGGCTGAGCCAGGGCCCGTGCTGAACTGGAATCAAAGGGTGAAGATCGCGTATGGAGCAGCCAAGGGGCTTGAGTTCCTTCACGAGAAGGTCCAGCCACCAATCGTCCACAGGGACGTGAGGTCGAGCAATGTCTTGTTGTTTAATGACTTTGTGGCCAAAATGGCTGATTTCAACTTGACCAACGCATCCTCCGATACTGCGGCTAGGCTTCATTCTACTCGTGTCTTGGGAACGTTCGGCTATCACGCTCCAGAGTATTATACCATTGACCCATTAATTCATCTCTTTATATCAACTTCAAAATATAGGTTTCAATTGCTTTTTTTAACGTTTACTCGTTAGTATTGTGTTTACTTTTTCTTTTTTTTTGAAAAACATAGCATTTTAGTGTGCTATCAAACTTCTTTTGGAAACCGTAAATGGTAAATGCATATGTGAATCGCAATCATAATGAGAAATTATGTTTGTGTTTCGTATTTGCATTTACAGTTTACACAACCAAAGTGTTTGATACAGAAAAAAAAATCAAATATTAGAACTAGTAAACATAAGTATTTGCTTGCGTTTATAACAATCAGATTGTTGTTGATATATAACGTAAGAGTGTTCTTGTCTTAGGTATGCTATGACGGGACAGATAACACAGAAGAGTGATGTGTATAGTTTTGGTGTTGTGCTTTTGGAGCTCTTGACGGGAAGAAAACCCGTAGATCATACCATGCCTAAAGGACAACAAAGTCTTGTTACTTGGGTACGTACACATATTAATTAAAGTAAATACAATGTTCGAAAGGGGTCCATTTCTTTATTATAAAGTATAAACCCTTTTTACTTTTGTTTTGTTTTTGCAGGCAACTCCGAGACTAAGTGAAGACAAAGTCAAACAATGCATAGATCCTAAGCTTAACAATGACTTCCCTCCCAAAGCAGTTGCCAAGGTCCGTTCTATATTTTCTCCATTAGACCAATTTCTTCATTATTATTTTTTTTTTGGTAAAAGAGATCTTGAATTCTTTTTTCGTTTAGGATATTTTGATATTTGGCTTTAAGCATGAAATAGCTATACGCGAACCTAGTTATCTCAAGATATACAAATCTATTTGCATGTAGACCTTTTAGAAATTTTGTTTGTAGCTTCCATAGAAGCCAAACATTTTGTATCAAATTTATTGAGCTAAACGAATTAGATGTTGGTCTCTTTTTTATTTCAGATGTAAGATTCCTAACATTTTGAGTGCATTGAGAATCAAATATCTTTGAGTGCATGGTGCATTTACATAAAGACTTTTTTCTGTCTCATATTGAATACTAGGGGTCATCAATTCTAAGTTGATGACTAAGGATGTTTATTTTTATTTTTTAATCAAAAAAGGATGTTTAATTTGGTTTGGTTTTGTAATGTTGACGTTTCTTTATGGGTGGTCGGACAGTTGGCAGCCGTGGCGGCCTTATGTGTTCAGTACGAGGCAGACTTCCGACCAAACATGACCATCGTTGTCAAAGCACTTCAGCCTCTTCTTAACTCTAAACCGGCCGGTCCTGAGTCTACTTCCTAAATTACCAATTTACCATTTCTCTTTTGTTGTTGTTGTTGTTATGGCTCTTTTTCTCTCTTTTGTGTTCAAATAACTATGACTTTTGGTTATAAGATGTTGTTATTTAATCGAATGTAACTTAATATTTTTCATCCTGGTTTAAGCCCTCTTTCTTTTTAGGGTGTATCTAAGCCTTGAATCGCATTTTGATTCAAAACTCTTGGCTATTTTAAGGAGTCAATGCAAGAAATAGTAAATTAGTTGTCAGATATAAAAAATTAGTCATGCTGCTCTAAGTTCGTAAGTGTTTTTTTTTTTTTCATTTGGTAAATATTTTGTTTTTCTCTTGGGTCACGAGGCCATTTTGTTAGTCTCTAGTCCATATTTGGTTCGTAGACTTTGTAGTTACGGTTTTTGTTATTAATTAAGGTTTTTGGACTTTAGTTGTAACTACTTTCACTTAAATCTAACTAAATTTAAAAAAAAATTAACCTTGTTTTTTTTTTTTTATGATAAAATAAACAGGTGTTTATGTAGATAACAACTACTTTATTTTAACCTTTTAGCATATCCAATACAATTAGGTAAAAGTAAAACACCATCTCATAGACTATATATATAGACTATATTCATACTTTCTTCTACACAATTTTTTTGTTTTTTTAACAAAAAAATTAGTGTTATCAAAATACACATATTTTTTCCCTAAATTACATTAAAAGTAACCATAGTTTTTATGTTTGATTTTATCCTTAAAAATATTATATTAAATATTTGTACATCGACAATTAAAATGTTTTCTGGATCCAGCACTGTTTGTCAATAAAAAATCAAAATATTTATGTGGATTGTATACCTTTAATTTATTGACTTAATTTTGCATAATTACTTTGAAGACACGGAAAACTAGTAGTCACATATATGAAAATAATCATATTCTATATTCAAAATTATATTTAAAATCTTCTTTTGACTAATAGGTTACGAACTTACTATATAGTGGATTGAAAAGATGTCTATGGCGTTAATGTCATTAATTACTTTTTCAATAATTTGCATATGATTATGATGCCATAAATTTAATAGTTTTGGTAATTTTTTAATTGTATATCTCTTTCATTTTTTTAAATAGACAAGTGTCTTTACTTAGAGGCATGTGTCTCAATATGAAATGAGATATTTAACTTGTTCGTAGAATAATACACGATAAAAAAACAAAAAAAAGGTATGTGAAGTTAATGTTTTATAATGTGCAATTTAGTAGTCTTATAAAAGTTTCTATCGTCATACCTATATATATACATCTCGAAATCATGAATAAAACAAGTGAGGATTTACAACATTATGACGACACCAGCACATGACCCACAAATCCCCTTACCGGTATGCAACTGAAGTCCGAAACAAACCACATTTTTTTTTTTAGAAAAATGATTTCTTTATTTTCTTTTCGTAATGCCTAAATTTTTTTAAAAAAAATATTTACCCAAAATGTTAAGAAAGTCCGTACTGTAACAGGAAAAAGTACATTTTAGATAGCTCTGCACATTTTTAGGTTTTTTAACTTTTTTAACAACCCGTCCCCTCTTTTATACCCAGCAGCTCTCTCTCTCTCCCCAAATATATATACTTAGCTGCGAATCTCATCGTCATCGCCCGAAGAAGCCTGTTTCGCGTCTCTTTCCATTCCAATTCAACTCAATTCAATTCGATTTTGATTCGATTCCTTTCATCAAGGATTCGAAGAGACGTAATCGGGAGAGATATCGTAATTGGGTTATTAGGATTATCCATTTCGTCATACGATAGATCTCGATCGAATGCTTTTGTCCACTTTTCTGATTCGATTTGGTGATTGCGTAGTCCGATTCGGCGGGGTTTAATTCGCTTCTCGTTTGAGTTTTTTTTTACTCTGCGCCCGTGGGGAGGCGATTATGGAATCATTGGTTGATGAACACAGACGAGTGTAAAAAGATGCCGGGTTTAGCACAGAGGAATGAGCATTACTCTTCTGGGTTTTGGTCCAAGGACGTCGATGGACTCAGCTACAATCAGTTGCACAAGGTACTTCTCCAATTTCTTATTACTCCTTTCGAGATTGGATGCTCGGAACTTTGACGTTGAATTTATCTCAGATTGGATCGCTGCCCTTGAGCTTTTCTTTTTTTAATGAGTGTTTAGGTACTTCTGATGTGTGTGGTTGATTTGCTAGAGAGTTTTGCTTGATATCATTATCTTGGAAGTTTTGTTCATGGATCTAAGTTATATTTGCTCTGGTCGCAGGACAAACTCGAATCTGTGTTTTGGAATGATATTTGAGTCTGCCATTATGAAAGCTGTTAAATTCTCGTGTCTAATTCTTGGTTTTCAATTTCCTTTTTACATATTGTTTATTCTGGGATAATGCCCATCAAACCCTTCTTGATGAAATCAACTAAATCGAAAACCTTAATTGTCCGTGCATTAATACTCTATAAAACCATGTAGCCTTGGAAGAATATGTCTTAACAGGCCTGCAACTGGAGTCAAATAGGTGGACGTGTGTGCGTTCACATTTTCTTCGCGTAGTTCTTTTTCACTACTCCGATATTTATAAGCTGGATACATCGTGACCTAGCTCTATGAACATGATGTTATATCACTACACTCAAAACCAATTTGTTTGAACTCTTATACAGTTCTGGAGTGAGCTGTCGCCGAAAGCTAGGCAGGAGCTCCTCAGGATTGACAAGCAGGCTCTGTTTGAGCAAGCTCGCAAGAACATGTGCTGTTCCAGATGCAACGGCCTGCTGCTTGAAGGCTTCTTGCAGATTGTTTCATATGGGAGGTCCTTGCAACAAAAAGGATCAATAGGAAATCTTCCGTGCAACAGATCAGGAGCCTCAAAAGATCTAATTGACTGTAACTCAGTTGTCAGTACCAGATGTACGGGTGAGTTGCAAGACCCCGCTGTTCATCAATGGGGAGGTCTCACCACAACACGCGATGGATCACTCACACTCCTTGACTGCTATTTGTATGCGAAATCTTTCAAAGGGCTTCAAACTGTAAGTTCATCCAAGGTTTCCCTATTCTCGGTCGGTCCAGTTTGCCTAGCTAATCTATTGGCTCTAGCAGGTGTTTGAAAGTGCCCGTGCTAGAGAGAGGGAACGTGAGTTGCTTTATCCCGATGCTTGTGGTGGCGGAGGTCGGGTATGGATAAGTCAAGGGATGGCTGGTTATGGTAAAGGTCATGGAACAAGAGAAACATGTGCTTTGCATACCACGAGGCTCTCTTGTGATACATTAGTGGATTTTTGGTCTGCTCTTGAAGAGGAAAGTCGACAGTCACTTTTGAGAATGAAAGAAGAGGATTTCATGGAAAGACTAACTTACAGGTGTGTTATTTACTGATTCAATATTCTTGGATGTTCTGTCACAAGTTCAGTTGGGAAAGTGTTTGGATATGATCTGGTTTCTCCAATTAGGGTGTATTATGAACTCTTACCACTTAACTTACCATATTTTACATTCATAAATGATTATAGTTTCGGTATTGTTGACTTTGACGATGTGCCTATCAAGTCATTGCATGCATTACTTAGTTGTTATGTTCTCTTTTTCTTCATTATATGGTCTTATGGCTTTTTTCCTGTCCTCAATAACATGTTGATCTTTTAAGCTATAGATTCGACTGCAAGAAGTTTTGTAGAGACTGCAGAAGAAATGTTATTCGGGAGTTTAAAGAGCTTAAGGAACTTAAACGAATGCAGAGAGAACCACGATGTACCGACTGGTTTTGTGTTGCCGATACAGCCTTTCAGTATGAGGTATTTATCTTTTTTAACCTTTTCCCTTACTTTATGGATTCCTATATCCTATACTACAAGAGCACTGGTATTCAAGAGTATATTTACCAATATACCTGAGAGGCTTATATTGCAAGGTAGATTGAGAAGTGTAATTGCAATTTCTCAGGTAGACATTGATTCCGTCCGAGCAGATTGGAGTCAATATTTTACAGAGAATGCTGGATATCATCAGTTCGAGTGGGCTATTGGAACTGAAGAAGGCGAATCTGATATCCTCGAGTTCAAATATGTAGGCAATGATGGGAGTGCCCAAGTCAGTGGCCTAGACCTTCGAGGATTACACGAATGCTACATTACTCTGAGGGCATTTAAAAAAAATGGCCGCTCCTCCGAGATATCCGTCAAAGCCCATGCATTGAGAGGCCAACAATGCGTTCACTCCAGGCTTGTGGCTGGGGACGGCTTTGTTTCAATTAAAAGAGGGCAATGCATTCGAATGTTTTTTGAGCATGCCGAAGAGGCTGAGGAAGAAGAGGTAGAAGAAGATTCATAAGCTTTGTGACTGAAAGCCTTAAAAATATTTACAGTTTTGCAGATATTATTTCTCCTTGTTAAAATATTGTCATGGTGTTTCTAATGCTATATAAGGATGAAGTCATGATAGACAAAGATGGGAATGAGCTTGATGGTGAGTGTTTGCGTCCACAAAAGCACGCTAAGAGTCCAGAACTTGCTCGAGAGTTTCTTCTAGATGCTGCAACTGTTATTTTCAAGGAGCAGGTTTGCTATAGAATCCTCTAACTTCACCTTCCATTCATTGTTATTTTGTGCTGTACTTAGGTGTGTTTATTTCTATCTATCTATTTGGTGTGTTTATTTCTATCTATCTATTCATAATAATATCTTAGGTTGAAAAGGCATTTAGGGAAGGTACAGCCCGTCAGAATGCACACAGTATATTTGTCTGTCTTTCTTCGAAACTATTAGAGCAACGTGTTCATATTGCCTGCAAGGAAATTGTCACCTTGGAGAAGCAGGTTTGTTTGCTATTTTGATTGGATTTTTTTGACAATCTATGCAATTTAACTAGACATTTTACACTTTTTTTTCTAACAAATCCATCGTCTTAACACTTGCAGAAGAAACTTCTCGAAGAAGAAGAGAAAGAAAAGCGTGAAGAAGAGGAGCGAAAAGAAAGGAAAAGAGCAAAAGAAAGGGAGAAAAAACTTCGTAGAAAGGAGAGGTTGAAGGAAAAAGAACGAGAAAAGGAGCAGAAGAATCCAAAATCTAGTGATAAAGCAATGCTGCTAAATTTGTCAAGGGAAGATGAAGGCTCTCTGAATCTTGATGAGGAAATGAACAATACAATAAGCTGCGAGGAGTCGGGAATTGAAACTGGAGATGTAGGTTTGTCTCCACCTGGTTCTCCTGATGATCTTGATGGAGAGTGTTTGGATGGTTGCACTTCTCCAAGAGAGGAAATCCACTATTGTGATATCACTGATAGAGAGGTTATAGATCATGAAGATGAAAACAGGTGCTTTACAAATGATAATTCCAGACCTGTTCATCAGACAGGAAGATTCTGGAAAGGACCTCAACCTGATTATGCTTTGAGGTGGTCAGATAAACGCAGATATCCGGAGAATGCTTCTTTTGTCAGTAGGGCTGAGGCAAGATACTGTAATGACAGATTAGAAATGTCTTCAAGACACTTCATCGGGTCAAATAAAAATTCGAGAGTAAAAGCTTCGAAGGCTGGGGGTAGCCCAAATAACATTAAGGCGCATGAGGAGTTTCAATGTTCAGACAACAGGATTAGTGAGAGGTACGACTACCATTCTTGCAGTTGCAAACCCATTAATGGATACCGGGAAAAGGTAGAATCTAACAAAGGCATGCGAGAACCCAAAACCATATTTAAATCAGACTCTGATCTGGATGTCTCCAAGCCAGTTAACCGAGCCAATAGGAATACTCAATCAGATTATAGACGAGAGTTGAGACCTAGAAGCGAAGTGACCATCATTCAAAATCCTTCTATGAGGGAGCCAGGAAATGTGAGAAAGGTCTTGGACTCCATGGAGCTGAACCATTCACGAAACAGCTCAAATTCTGACGTATCATCAGTTACATGTTTAACATTGAAGGCTGAAGATATTGAAGATGTTAGATCTGCTGTGAAATCAGCTGATACACTGCCTCGATGCAAGGCTACAGAAAAGTTGGGTAATGCCATATTTAGTGACAACAGCAGGGATTCTGGGAATTTTGACAATTTAACCGAGGAAGACAAGCAGATGAAAGTTGTTGCAAAACCGAATAATGATGACCTGTACTCGAAAGATCCTATGATGAGTAGAACCTCCAGTTCAGATAATTGCTCTTCATGTCTCAGTGAAGGAGACAGCAATACAGCTTCTTCAAACAACGGAAACACTGAATCCTCCTCGATGTCTGATTCTGAAGAAGCTAGTCAGCACTCTGAAGGAAGAGAGAATCTAGTGGGTACTGAAAACGATATGCCTGACTGTCACGAGAAGATGACAGAGAAAGAGATGGAGAAGAGTATTGATGAAAGAGACGTTTTAAGGATTAAGAATATGTCTAACCTTCCAGCTGAAAACAGGGAAACTAAATTATCGGGAACTCCTTTTACAATCCCTGGCCAAAACATTGAAAATATGGTACCCAGTATTAATACTGGTTCCTACCTGTCCCAGCCACAAAGCATGATGTTTCCCCAAATGCTTAACCAGAGTATACCATTGTCAGTCTTCCAGGCTCCTTCAAACCAGAGTATACCATTGTCAGTCTTCCAGGCTCCTTCAACAATGGGTTACTATCATCAAGCTCCGGTCTCCTGGTCTGCAGCTCCTGCCAATGGATTAATGCCATTCCCTCATCCTAACCATTATGTATACACAGGTCCTCTTGGATACAGTCTGAATGGAGAGTCCCCATTATGCGTGCAGTATGGGACCCCATTGAGCCATTCAGCAACCCCTTTTTTCAATTCCGGGCCAGTTCCAGTTTTCCATCCGTTTGCTGAGACCAACACAATGAATACTGTGGACCAAGCTCAAACTTTTGAGCCATTGGAACACAGTTCTCTGAAGGAAGCTGATAGTGATGAAAACTTCTCTTTATTCCACTTCGGTGGGCCGACTACAGGAAGTAAGTCGAATCCTGCTCATTCCAAAGATGGGATTTTGGGGGATTTCTCCTTGCCGTTCTCAGGAGATCATGTTTTTGGTGATCCCACCGGCAATATTAAGAAGGAGAAAGAGAGCACAGTAGGTGAGGAGTACAACTTGTTTGCGACAAGTAACAGCTTGAGGTTTTCTATCTTCTGAAAGGTTTATACAATTTCTTGGATTGTTTGGCGTCATGGAACATTGTAATCCAGAACGCAGTAAAATATCTCTGGTTGTTTCATTTCATGTAAAGATCTCTGCAAGAGTTTTTAGTCTTTTCTTTTCAAAGGTTCTGATTTACTCGAAATGAATTCTTGGGTGTACCTCATTACAACACAACAGTAACAAAAAATCTCGATATAGAAGACGATCTATAATTTTCTCTTGACATAATCTATTGTCTGGAGAACTTTAGAACAGCAAGATAAAGTCCTTGTTCATCAACAAACTGGGTTAACTCAAACGAATGCTTCTTCGCAACATTTCTCAATGTGGAATCATCAGGTAAATCAGATACGACCACATCTGAAAACTCCTTCCTTTGCTGCTCCAAGCCTTCTCTACCTTGCGGGTGACTGATTACTACTCTTGCACCTGTTACACAATCATTGGACCAGACTGTGTTAGAAACTAAGAACCAACAAGTGTTAGCCTAACCGAGAGAGACCGAGGATGAAGAAAGGTCGGAACATTGTACCGGAGGAACAACGTTGGGACAGGGTCTTGAAAACCTCGTCGAGATCGAAAGGCAATGCTGGAAGAAAGTAGAGAAACACGACGTCTAATGGAGACCATTTCTCTGGAACATAGATCAATTCCCCTTGCCAACATTTGACTTTGTCGTATTTTTCTTTGACACAGGCTAACACAAAAAGGGAGTCATGGACAATAAGCAAGAGCTGAGAAGGTGAAGATTCCACCAGGCGATCAACGAATGCCTCTGAGCTAATCGAAACTAGAACCCTCGAGGATTCAGATATTTCTCCAGCCTTTATGATATTTTCGATCTTCTGGGTATGTTCAGTGGAGTCGATTTCCATAGATTCGAGGAAGGACCAATCTTTCTCATGGAAATCGACCACGGAGACTGTTCCCTCCGGAGGAGAAGTAGAAGAAACAGAAAACGCTCTGTAACGAGAGACATAAGACTGTTTCGTGGAGAATGAAAGAAGTTTAGGAGAAAAGAAGCGACTTTGAAGATGATTTAGCTTCCTTGGTTGTAAAGAGAGAAGACGCGAAGAGTCAAAGGCAAACAGAGAAGGTAGAAGGGCAGAAGAAGAAGATGAAAACGAAAGGGAATGCATTGATAACTGCAGCTTCTGTACTAAATCCAAGAAGAAGATAGCTGGGAGAATTTGTAGGGCATCTCGAATTGGAAGACGATGACGTAGTGTCTTTCTTTGGGCCGAATTAAGAAAGCCCATAAGGCCCATTAATGATTAATTGCGCATGTTTTGGGTAGCTTGAGTTAATCGTAGCGACGGTGGAATATTCCGAGAGAAGAGAGCCGGTCATCGCAGAGAGAGAGAGAGAGAGGATGGGAACGAGAGAAGTATACGAAGAGAAGCTGAGGCGTGGGAATCTTGATTATGATCCGACTATGAATCCTGGTCTTGGTTCCGCTCGCTGTCCACGTTGCCTTTCTCTCTTAAGCCCTAATTCAGTGAGCTGCCAAGTTTTTTCGGTGTTTTGTGATTTTTTGAGTTCGGAAGGTCTGAGATTCCGTTTCTTTTGTTCTTGTAAAAAAATTCTCAGGAGAAAGGAGAGTGGACGATAACTTCAGTTTTGCACGATGCTGCTGCTGTGGTCAGTTTAGCATTTCTATCTCATTCATCTAATTTGTTTTCTGTTCTGGGATTAGTTTATCTGATTTCTATGAAATTTGTATTGTTTCCTGCTTCTTACTAGGAATATAAGCTGCTAGTTGCAATTATCTGTACTGGATTCAGCTGAATTTAGATGCAATTATGTTTTGAATGAGAATCTGCATTCTAGCTTAGGCGATTGCGTTATGATGTTGAGTTTGCTCTGCTGGACATGTAAAAGTTCAACCTTTTTTTTCTTTGACTTCTGAGATGGCTTATTTTTAATTTGGTGTACTGCCATATCTGATTAGTATTTTGTTTAAGCTTTTTCAGTGGAAATTATTTGTGTTGGCTGTTGGGTGCGGAGCATCATAGTCTCCAAATATCTTCTTACCGATTTGTAATTCAAGTTTTTGGATTTTGAGTTTTCCTTTAGTATTTTGTTTTGTTGGGAATACCATGGCTTCTCTTGGCTTTTTGGATAGCATGGAAATCGATTTATCTGATTGTGCATGTAGTTGTACTACTCTGTTTCTAACAAGGTAGCTCCTGTGCTATAGGCTGGTTCTGGTATTGGTGGCTTGCTTAGTGCCGTCCATGCTTTCAATACAGGTACCACATGATTCTTCTGTCGTCAACTACTTATCATTTCTACAATGGATCTTATATCTTTGTCTTTCAGGGATCCCCTATCTTCAAAATCGGTTTCCAGGGTCAAAGCGGCTTTCCTTTCTTGTGGGGGTATGTATTTTCTCTTGCCTTGTCGTCTCTTAGTTTTGGAATTCTGCCTGTTTTTCCTTGTATGTTGAGAGTACCTGGTATGAAGTTTCTTTGCTTCACACTTATTGCTTTTGCTTATAGGTTCCACTGCTGCTAGGATATTCAGGTGTAGGGGCTGCATTTGGAGGTATCATGATCTTCTTTGGCTTACGTGCTTCTCTTGTGCCTTAATATTTATTCTGTATATATCCTGCGTTAGTGATTAAATGGCTTTCAATTGTCCTGAAATTTTGTGAAAGGGCTTCACATTTTGTGTTTTCAGCCTTTGTGATTATTATCTGTTAGAATTCTCTGTTTTCTACTACCACAAAGAACTTGTGTCCATGTTGAGTTTGCGTATTTAATGAGGCTGCTGATAGAATAATTTCCTCTTTATTGAGTGTTCGATTTTAATACAAGAAAATTTACGTGCCATGATCATTTTTTCACTATTGTATGTATGGTTACCTTGGTTAGAGTACGAATCAAGGTGTGCTGCACAGTGTAGAATTGCGGCTTTTACGCTTAGGTGAATTACTTGCTTTAATAATTTGACCCATCATGAGGATTGGCTTTCTTCTATCTGTTTCAAACGTACACATGCCGGTTGGTAGTGGGTATGTTAGTAGCTTCTTGCACGTAGGCTTTTGTTTTATGTACCCAGTATATAAATCTGTCTGCTATCTTTCAAGAAAGCACATCAAAATTTTGTTCGTGTTCAATATTTGGTAGGTTATGCACTTCCGAAGTTTGCTCAGCTGACAGTTACCTCGTATTATGCATCTTCAAGTGCTTCACACTATGGGATCTCTATGCTCACCCGCCATATCGAAGAAGCTCATCTCTCTCGAACTCAGAAAGAAGAGGTAAAATGAAGTCATGCACAGATAAACGAGAATCTATACCACTCCTCTGGCTGAGCAGCTTATTTTTGGATCTCTTCTTCTAGTTGGTTTTTCGGTTGCGTTTTCAAGTCACATCCTTGAGAACCACATCTATAATGTTAATTCTTCGACGTAGTTATACAAAATATAATGTCTTTAGTTCATGTCCATCTTGAGTTTTTGGTTTTTGTTGCTGTCTTCAAAACTGTTTCTTTTCCCTGTCCATTGCTAATGCCATGGTATTTAATTCTTGAAGATATTATATTGTTTATACAAAATCTTACTGGTTTATTTTACAAGCAGTCATGGAACTACACGAACCATGTCTTCTCAGTGGCTACTTTTACATATAAATGCAGCCTTCGCTATGAATCCTGAATCCTGACATAGCATCATCTGAAGTAGATGTTGAAAATTAGTATTATAAGAACTCAGAGGAGTTTTGAGATGTGTCGGTGGAACTTTCTGTAGCTTTGGTTACCAAAATAAGACCACCATTTTAGCAGGTTGCATTATAGTGTGAATCAGATTGTGAGTTTTATTTTGAAAGGAGTTTTGAGATGTGTACTGTTCGAACTATCATCCTCAAGTTGCAACTTTCCTAGGGTTGTGGGCCGATGTTCCTTAAATTCCACTAGTCCTTTACATATCTAAAAAAAAACAAAGTGAGCAGAGAAATGTGGTCCTAAGGTTATATAATGTATGTGTATGCTCTTCACACGTCTTTATTATGTGCTTTTTTTATCATGTTGTTCATCACATGCTTCCTTCTCTATTGCATTAACTAGTGGGGTCCTTTTATAGCTGCTCTTGATGTTAACTCTTTGACAACATTCAGACACTGACTATCCTTAAATTTTCCATAATTTGATAAAAGCATCACGTAATTCTCAGATGTACTGTGTTCTCTGGTCTAGCTTCTGCAGTTTGTATCCAAACAACTGTTCCGAGAAGGGCAGATATGTCCTTTCTCTCTCTCTTTGTTTTCTGTTTGGTTTTTTGTTCCCATGTAATGTGATATACATCCTTATTGCAAAACCAATCCATAAGACTTATCTGAAAAACCTTATCTCTCCTCCTTTTGATTGACAGGCTGAGTTCGCACCGTTTGGTCCTTCCCTGTAAAATAGACAGCGCCTCTCCTGTTCCGCGATTAAAGACTTGAGGTCAGAAAAATTGCAATGTCACACTTTCTGCAGCCTGTTATCACAATAATCTGGTTAAGACTTTAGGATTTGGTGGTATAACATTAGTTAATTAGTTACATATTACCAATCATGCTACAACGTTTCAAGACATAATTAATTAGAGAGGAGTACCAAGGACAAGTTTCGCTTCTGTTCAATCACGGTTGTTGTATTTATAAGACTTCTAAACTGCATTTTGCTAATCCAAAGTTGTGCTTTTTGGGATTACCCTTTTCATTTCCTTTCCTAGTAGATTTGATTGAGTTAGATCAGCTGTCTTTGAAACTTTATATATNGAGATTAGCTGTCTTTGAAACTTTAGATATCGGTTAGCTTTGGTATGATATGCACCACAGCTGGTAATTATAAAGCAAATAGGCATCATCTAATATCTGTAACCATCATGAGTTTTTTTGCATATGTATTTCCTAATATATGGTGTGAGGTAATGCCACATATATCTGTGATTCAAGTCATGCCAAATTGGAAAAGTCAAGCTTTTGAATTTCTTGGTCTATGCAAAAGTCCTAGCTATATACACCGTCTTTAATGTTTGATTAGTGTAACACATGAAGGTCAGATGTTAGGTACGAGGATTGATATAATTGCTTCTTCTCAGATATACGATTTAGTAATTTGTGATTCTTGTAGGCCTTTTTTTTTTATTATAAAGGCATATGGGCTTCCATCAAAGTCTGGTCTCTGGAGGCAATTAACAAGAAACATGATCATCTGTCGCGGAACGTAACTACTTTTTTTGCAAGTCCATTATATTGATCAGGGTGTATGGGTAGAGATGAACAAGTAAAATATGGTATACAGCTTGGTTGATGATTCTCTTTGAATTGCCCCAACAAAGGTTTTTGAAAAGAAACTAAAGAAGAAAGCTTTTGAGGAAAGACTTTAGCTTTAGGTTCTGTGTTGAGAGATAGATGTGAAAGCTCTCTTTGGCTAACTCTACATTTGTAATCATGGACCACTTTCACTTCTCAACTCTCTCTCTCTCTCTCTCTCTCTCTCTCTCTTTCTCTCTTTATCTCTCTCCCCTTTTGTCTTGTCCATTGTCTTCAGTGATCCCCACAGTCACCGAATCATCATCATCATCAACATCAAGAGCTTTCTTCTTCGGCTCTTGATTCGGTAAAACACGGCTTAATTAAACAGACTGTAAACGTTTGGATCTAAAGAGATTTGTAGCTTAGAATGGTGAAAGACATACAATTTGACTTAATGAGACATTGATCGAGACTTGAATTTCTCGACTGCAACAACAGAGAAAGTACGTTACTTCCATGGCTCTTAATTAAATGTTGCTCTTTATCTGAAAGTTAGAATCTTTAAGCCATAACAGAACTCAGAAATGAACAGTTGAATAATTGTATCATTCATACACACGTGAGAGGGAAATGGATCAACATATTTTACTAATTAATTAGATATTATTTTCCTTATTTAATATAAACTCAGAATCTGAAGAAAAAAACCTCAAAGGTTCAAGATCTACACATCATGCCGGTTCTCCTTACAAAACATGAACACCGCGTCGTTTTCCTTTTCTTTTTTTCACTCCAACACTCTCGAAAGAATTGGCTTCAGCGATCGATCGAGTCTCATCACGGCTAAGTTAAAATGATGAACAGTTTTTAAAAAAGTGTCAAAGATGAAGATCGAGACTCACATGATCTTGCACATTGGGTTTCATCAATCGGTAGGGCCAATTCGGCTCCTTAGTCTCCTGCTCATGCGTCCTAAACGCTGAAGCTGATGAAGCTGTATAAACGCCATGAATAGCGTTTGCTGACGTGGAAGGCGGTACTCGCCACAAACCCAAAGGACTTCCGTTGATCGTGTGCGGGTTAGAAGAAGGAGGAGGAAGAGTGCGCGAGTAATACGACGGCGTTTGTGGACCTCCTCCTCCTCCACCGTAGAATCTAGCTTCCGACGTCCACGAGGGATAGTGACGGTGGTGGTGGTGGTTGCTAAGGAAACTGTAGACGTGGTGAGGGTCAGGCTGATGATGATGATGAAGGTATGACGTCATGGAACCGCGTTTGGCGTGTTGGCGTTCGCGTTTGTGAGCGTTTTGGTGTCCACCTAGGGCTTGAGAAGTGGGGAAGTTTCTGAAACAGTAGTGACACTCGAATCTCCTGTTATTGCTGTTGTCTTTATCCTTGTCCTTGTCCTTGTCCTTGACATTGTCAGAGCTCTCGTGGTTCTTGGTTGTTGTGGTAGTTTCAGAAGAATCTGCGGAGAAGTCTTCTTGATGAGCAGCGGAGGAGTTATCTCCGACGAGCTCTTGGCCGAAGAGACGAATAATGGAGCCTTTTTCTTTGGGCGGAGTACGGCGGATGAAAGGAAGCTGAGAGAAGGATTCAACGTTGACGTTCATGAAATCGTGAGTTTCTCTTCGTCCATTGGTTTCATCCATGGAAGAGAAAGAGAGAGAGAGAGGTTGACTGTTTTAGAGACAGAAAGACAAGAGATGAGGTTTTGCGTTGATTTAAAGAGGTTCCCAAATTCTTTTAAGGTAATCAATTATTATTTAACCAGCATGGCCGCGTGCGTTTATTAGGATTTTACTTTTATCCACCTTCACATTTCACTCATATATATTTTAGTTTTTTTTATCACTAAAAACACTATATATTAGTTTTTTAACTACCAAAAAATTTGATATAAATTTTCAAACTAATCTCTGAATATGTAAAAAGTCATATAATTTACAAATTAAATACCTGACCATATATTCACTGGATACGTTTATAAATGTTATTGATATAATATTTTCTGTTATAATTAGCACTAGATATCCAGGTTTCACCAAAAATCTTTCGGCTAATCTTAGGAATGAATTAACAAACATTTTTTCATAAACCCACTATAAAAAATCAACCATATCGAAATTCAAATGACCAAGTGATCCATGCGTAGTGTTTACACACAATTTTTAGTTAAAAATCTTAATAAAAATATTTTATTAAAAAATCTCTTTCATTTCTTGTTTTCCAATACTTCTAGTTATCATTTGAAGGAATAGTTAAATAAGAAAAACGATAACAATATATTAATTAATATTTCAAACATATGTTATTTTTCATGTTTCTATCTAAAGATAACGAGTGAATACGAAAATTGTATATAATACACATTTTACATTGACATTGGTCTTATGAGCCCACATTTTTTATATTGTAAAGATCATACCAATTAACATCATTTGGTTTGCTCAAGTTTAACTATTATTGGGAGAATTCGAGTAACAGTAATTTATATAAGTTGAGTATTAGATTTTCATGTTCTAGTTTGAAGGGGAAAGAAGTATTAGATTATCACATGTATACGATTTTTGAAAAAAAAATGTAAATCTAAACCTAATAAATTATATTAAAAAAAAAAAGAAGAGATTTTTCAGAATTCCATGCGTTTTCTTGGTGTTCATTACATTAGTTACATTTCAATAAAGAATATAATTAAAAAATATACAAATTTTAGTGACACCAAATAATTTTCTAAAATATGTGTATCGATTTTTAGTATCTCCTTGGAAAGTAACCCGTAATATACTGTACAAACGTGTTTCTTGAAATGATTTTTGTGTTACAAGATGGGATTGATGTACATAAATGATTCTTTGTTGATAAATAGTGCACGAACAATAAACCTAAAGTTAAGATTGACAAAAAAAACAAAACAACATAATCTTATGGTAGCATACCGGACATTAATTAATACGGGGAAATGTATACAGTATTAAGATTACAAATTTATGTTCTGTATATTATGTAGTGTATACAATATACTGTAATGTGTTTAAATAGTAGCTTACTTCGAATCTATGGTGGTTATGTTACTTATGTACCGTGTGGCGGTAGGTAAGCTTTATTTTCTACGAAAATAATAAAGTAATACATAGAGAGGCCTCTTTATTCACTACCCCTACCCAATCACTCACACACACACACACACATATATATCCTTCTCTTCAAACTCCAACCAGTTATCCTTTTTTCAAAGTTATCTCCTTTTTTTGTTAGTTGTTTCTTAAAAGTGATTCCTGCAAATGTTGAAACTAATACAAAAAGCTTACCAAATTGATCGTTAGCAGATGAATGGGGTCATGGTGAGTAATGAGATGAACTAAAAAGAGTGAGAGTCTGTAGGTGAGAGATCATTAGCAAGGTGAAGTTAGGTGTGTACTCTTTTATACCATGGACCTAGCTATTTGGTTATTATGTCTTCGTATAAGTACATGAATTTTACCGAAAACAAAAAAAAGTACATGAATTTTACTACTAATAGACTAAGAGAGAGAGAGAGAGACCTAATTAAAGAGAGTTCTTCTCTCTCAAGGACCAGCTTTTTACTCTCTTGGATGTTTTGTCTCACTGATGCAAAGATAATCTTACAGAGAGAGAGGTGGTCCTTGTACATGATCATTGAATGATGCTAATAATCAACTAGTTGATGTCCTCGCCAGATAATTAAACAAAAGATTGAACCTTTGTTTGTAGAGATCACATCATATCATCAATATGTAATCTATCGGTACTTATCAACTCGATCATCCGGCAAGATTTGATCCACGTCTTCTTCATTTTGAACTATATATTCCCTTTATGTTTATCTTTTTTTTTTTTTTTTTTGGTAAAAATTCCCTTTTTTTTTTTTTAAANTTTTTTGGTAAAAATTCCCTTTATGTTTATCTAAACACTATAAATTTGAGTATTTTGTAAGAATAATTCTATTCTAAACAGGGCCGGCCCTGAAATATCAATATTTTTTCTCGGTTCGTTTTTGTTTCTTTCTTTTTATAAGGACTATATGGCGTGTTAATTAATGTATATAAGTGTATTGACTAAACAAAATTAAACAATCCAGTAGAAACGGAATATCATCCAAATTAAATATAGCTCTTTTAATCTAATTAATAATGTTGTTACGTTGTAAACAAAAAAAAAATTGTTACAAGTTATGGTATCGCTTGATAGAAAACTCATGAACGATAGCAACAAACAAAACGATATGACCGAATGTCCAAGAACGAGAACACAATAGTTATATTATGTTAAATTTTATAAAGAAAGTTATATTATGTTATGATATATTTATAGGCATAAACTATAAGTCATACGTACTTCTAAAGAATAAAAACAAAATCGAAATAGTAAATGTATCATAACATTTTATTGAATTTTTTTAATCCCGATCATTCTTCTACATATAGTTTCATAATTCAAAGAAGAATTCGGATCAGATTTTTATAGCTTTTCTTTTTGTTATTTTTCATCCTATACATATATATGGATCACGTCATTTAGTTTTGAAAGGATTGTGTACAGCATCATAAATCAAGTTAACATGCTAGCTTTTAGAACATAAATATATTACATCTGATATGCCATATACAAAGGGAAATTTTACCAAACACACATATATAGTCAGCTCCAACATATCCTCCAAGACATCATCAACTCCAATATTTAATAAACTAATCGAAGATTACTATAAAATAATGCATTTAATTTTTTTTTTTTTTAAATGTATCTTTTGGCTTATGTTTTGGACTAAAACTACTCATTAATCCCTGGTATGGTATTTTATTAGTTGTTTTATAGCAGAAGATAATTTATTCGGTCAAAATGGTTGATAAATCAAATTCATAAACAAATCCTATATTCGAAATATGGGATTCAATTGGTTGTAAATGAATGCAGACTACACATCTAAGTATTCAAAGTTTTTATATATTACGTACGTGGCGAATCATCTCTCGATGTTCTATATACTCCAATATGGATCATCCATTTGTGGATAGCTAAACTATTCCGTTTTTGGTCAACAGATAAACTATTCTCTTATAAAGAAAAAAAAAGCGTCACTTATAGAATTTTAAATCAATTGTTGTAAGCGATTAAATTCCCTTAAAAATCTAATTGTTGTAGAGTGATAAATTCACTGATTCACATAACGTGTAGGTGATATGTGACTAATCAAAACTTATTGTAAGAACGGAAATAAATTCAACTATATATGGTAATGTCCATGCGAAGTACTGGTCCCAAAGTACATTAATTTACATACATAATTTTGCAGATTTTGGACTTCACATGAGGAGTCCACATCTCTTTATTTTTCCACAAAAAATTACATATCAATTATAACCCTGTTTAAACCTACCATGCGATTTAAAATTTAAACCTTATCAAAGAGCCCTATAAATTCATAAGAGATTAAGCTTTTTAAAGATTATCTAAATAATAGAAATTAATGAGAAAATTTAGTATTTTTCTAATATTATTTTAGTCATATAAAATAATATGAATATTTAGTATTGGACTTTTTATTACCAAGAAAATATCTGCTTTTAAATATGTATAACGAATAAGAACGGAGTTTATGTATTATATATAGAATCTTGGATCTTGGATATTTGTCTGATCTTTAGTCCTAATCAATCTCCACCATATTATAGTCAATTATACATTATATTTTTAAAGCTCATCAAAAAGGAAATTATTTAAGAAAACACCAACATATACACTATATATATAGCTAGAACTCATATAGTAAATACATATAAAACCATTGTTTTTAAATGGTTACAAGGAAAAATAAAACAAATCTGAGAAAATTTAATTGGGTCCCATGAATGACATTTGAACCCCACAAAAAAACATGCACTTAAAAGCCCACAAATCTCCCAAACCCTAACAGCAACTCTTCATTGAATCATGCAATTGCAAACCTCTTTGCTTTGCCATTAAAGTCACAGTCATATGCTCAGAGATTTAATGGCTTTTGTTGAGGGGACCATATCTCTCACTTTCTTGCCTTCACATCCATTTCTTGGATTCAACTCCTCCACTCTTATATACATATATGTATGCAAATTCCCTCCGTATTAATTTATTTCTCAAAAGAAAATTGATGGATTGTTTGGCCAGTAATAAATAAAGATCATAAATATGAAAGATTAGAAAAAGAGTCTAGATTTTGAGGGACAAGCATATCTTGTCCTTTTCGGTGTATGTGACCTCACAATGTTCAGCTATATACATGGACCGAACTTCAAAGTAATATAGAAAATAAATGGTGAAAGATCTTTTATTTTACGTAGAAGAAAACAGAAAATAAGAATGAGAGGAAGCCCAAAATTAAAAGCTATAGAACAAATGCAAGTGGAGTTAAAAACAACATGAAGAGCTCACTGGTCTCTTTCAGTGTTAAACAATCTACTCTAACTCTCCATCACTTCATCGAACTTACCAAACTCATTATTAATTTTTCATACAATAATGCCACGATCACTTAAATATTTCACGGTATGATCTTCATTACAAAGAGGATTAATTTTTATTTTATTTTGGTAAAAAGGATTTATAAAATTTCTAGTAAATGATATCGGATTTGCGTTTAACCGACTCTATGTGTTTTTACCAAGAAACAGCTAGCTTTCTAATAGATTTAGCGAGTAAAATACACTAACCCATGTATATGAACAAACGAATGAGCTCAAAATTAACTATCAATGTTCTATAAATCGGCATCAACCGACCATATTTTTCCAAGTTCGGTAAATAAAATGTAGCATACTAACTATATATATCTTATTCATGTTCTTAGCATATATATATATATATATTACTATAATTAGGAAATACAGTTGAAAATAAGTATTAGGAAGAAGTAAAGAAACATGATTGAATGAGTAAGATATATATATATATATATATATATATGCAGTGACAACAACATATGAAAGAGAATGGGCTCTCTCAACTGTGTATGTATGTGAAATGTCAATAAAAAAAGATAAATACATACAAATGTGAAATGTGTATTATTATAGCTTTTGGGAGGCCTAAAGCTTTTGGTGGGTTTGTGATTATCATTATTGTCTGAAACTGATATGGGTCTTGTTTCTTCTAAATGGACCACCATTTATGAATATTCCTATATATATTATTATATATACGGATTGTGAGAGCATCTTTTCAGATGATGGTTTAACAATGTATGTGTGGGACTTTCTCTACATTATGTGATATGTCTCTGGCCCTATTGTCAATTTTCTTTCTTTTTAAAACAAACAAAATGCAAGAAGGAAACATAAACTCTTATTATGTTTTTTTTTTAATATTAGAACCCTCGTGCGTGGAAAATGAGTCAGGTATACATAAATTTATGTCATCTTACTGCTATAAATATATATTGGTTACGTACTTAAAACCGGTTTTGTATTTTTATGCTGTGATAATATAGTGTAATAAAGTGGTTCCTTCGATGTTGGTGCTTGCATAACACAAACAAAGTCACAAACTATAAGGATTTCCTTTGCTAGCACTAGGCTTATGATGGGCCAATTCTTAAACGGGCCTTTTGTGTCGGCCCATGTGATTGAACCTTTTGTTGTTTAATTCTTTCTGATTTCCAAAGCTATATTAATCGCAAAGAAAGAAAACTGTACACTTACAAGTTCAATCAAAATTTGGGTATTCGAATAAGTAAATAACTATAGCCCGTATAGCCCTTTTTCAGGTATTAACTTTAACTGGGCATAAAATTTCGAGGAAATATATATTGATATCAATTAGTTTCATATAACACACAATTTGAAAATTGCAAAAAAAGTTCCTACATTTTTGACATAGTAGTAACTAGTAACAGCGGTAATTTCAGCAAACTTACTGAACGGGAACAAGATTGGATTTAGGGGGTCTCGGAGGAAGAAACTTCACCTTTAGGGGTTTCTTCGATATTTGCTTAAGCTGTGAGGACTTTGATGAAATAATCTTCAATATCAATGGCTTCTTTGCAATATCTTCCGGTTTCGGCGGAGGTTTTCTGATCCTCGACCCCACACGCCTCCTCACTCCGCCGGCGGCATCAGCCACCTTCTGATCTCCGGTCAAAAACGGATGCAGCAACAAATCCGAAGCACTTCCCCTCTCCTCGGGTTTCCTCGCGAAACACTTGTCCAGAAATTGCCTTGCATCACACGGCACAGTCTTTGGAATCTCTGGTGCGTTTCCGTCGAATAGAAGGGACTTTATATCGTCAAGAGCAATCCCTAACCATGGATGCTTACCGGTATACATCTCCAACACTATGCAACCTAGCGACCACAAATCTAGGGTTATCTCGACGGTGCCACCGTCGTGGACCGACTCAGGCGACACGTAAATAGGCGTTCCCACAAACGGAGAATCGATTTGCCAAATATCAGATTCGTCTCCGGCCTTAATCGACAATCCGAAATCCGAAATCTTCAATTCGTACGAACAGTACCACGTTTCTTCATCGTAACGCGGAAAGAAAAGGAGATTGTCCGGTTTAAGATCGCAGTGGACATAACCGTGACTATGGATCGAGACCAATCATTGTAGAATCATGCGAGTGAATTCTCTGATGGTCGAATCGGACAGTTTTCTGTTTCTTTGGATGAAACTAGTGAGAGTACCACCAGCTGCGTACTCCATAGGCATCTTGTAGACTTTGGTTCCATTGAAATCGATTCCCTGAAGCAGAGAATTCCCAAACAACTGCACGATGCTAGGACATCCTTTGAGTTCCGACAGAATTCGAAACTCTCTGTCGATAGAAGCGTATTCCTGATGACCGGAGATCTTCACGGCGTTGTAGTGCACTGAGCCGTCGTCTTCTGTGTAACTGAAGAGATCGACGGCGCCGTACGAACCCTTTCCTAAAGACTTGACGTAATTCAACTCTCGTTTTTTCTCTCGTTCCTTTCTGTAACGCCGCATTTTTTAGCAATTGAAAATAAAAAACTGTAAATTGATTTGCTCTGATCAATCGCTCGTTAATTTCTTTCTGTAAATCAGTATTTATAAGCCCTAGAGAAAGTCAAGTTGCTAGAGATTAGTAAGAAACCCTAAAAAAAGAAGAAGGAAATATCGACTTCTGATAGATGTCGCACTAATTTGTTGAGGGGAAAAAAGGAAACTTTTGTAGAGTAATTAAACAAAAAGGAAAATAGCTTGATCCGCCGTTGCTCCCACCATCCAGTGATCCTAACCGTTGGATGAAGCATTATATTTTTTTAATTTTTTCGTACAAAGAAATATTATTCTGACCCACAGTTAAAATGTTGAACCCCTTAAACTTCACGGTAAAACTCTTTTCACTGTTTTGGACTTGTTAGATTATCAGCAAAACAATCCGATTTTAATTGGATAAAGTAAAAGTATTCAATCCGAAATTATTCAATGTAATATTACACACACACACACTCAACAATTGAATCACTCTTTAACTAACCATGAATGTACTAAATTACAATCTAACCGCAGATTAAAATTTGGTTCGAAAAATAAACAAGGAAAGTTGCTCTTAAAGGGAAAAAAATAGGATTCCAAATTAAGTATACTAAGTGCAAAGAAGAGCAGAGAAAAAGGAAGGCCTGAATTTATTACCTCAGCGCTAAGCTATGATAAAATCAAGAAGAAAAAAAAAACAAAAAAGCTCAATGAGGATCAATGGTCTTTTAGAGAACTTAACCAAGGCCTGAAGAGTAATAGAGATAATCTTGAAGTTGTTCACATACATCCAACTACTTAAGGATTTATAAATTTTTCTATCCGATAAAAAAACTAATCAAGCATGGAAAGAAAAAAAAGAAAAAAATCTAGTAACATAACTTTTCAAAGTGTTTTCCATAATACATGGACCAATATCTTCAGCTTCAGTAATATACCAAAAACTATTACATAAAAATTCTACTAATCAATAAAACTTGGATTGATCAAGATCAGTACTATTGAACAAGACGAAAATTAGGTCTCGATGGTCTTGCTACGCTTCGACTTTCAATTCCAAGACGAGGTACACAGATACTCCTAATTTCCGAAAGCTTTTGTCTAATTTTCTCCAACTCAAGAGCGAATGTCCTCGGATTATCAATCTTCAGGTTCACCTGAGGCTCTCTGATCTTATTGACGTCTCCGCGCACGAAGCTATTCCTCAACAATGTCAACGCGTCTTTTCTGTCGTCTGTCTCCAAAGCGAAGCAAGTCATGATAAAGAGTTTTGCATCACTAGGAAGATCACTCGGAATCAGCGGCTCGTAGCACTTCTTGAGATCCTTCAAGTCGTAGTTTGTATGCCACCAT
>OVAY01000079.1:0-12252 GCA_900406395.1 Kernera saxatilis
CCGATGCAAGCTTGTTGATATGACTTAAGTCTTGAGTCGATCAGTGCGATTTTTACTACGACTGGTAAATCTTTTTGTGCATGTAAGGTCAACCCAATTTGTACTACTCCAAAGTGCAGGTGAGTGTATCCATTATGCACAAGTCCATAGAATACGAAAAATATGTGATTACTCAGATCGAGTTAAATTAATTGAAAACAAAACTTCAATAGTTTCGACTTTCGATTAGTTGGATGAACGAAAAAGTTCGTTGCCACACCTTCCGACGAAAACCCACATCATACGTTGGCTTGTGCCCCAACAGGTTTAAGACGCGTGACAAATCTAAGATCATTGTCTATAGTCTATAGTGTTTATACTATAATAAATCAAGTAAATGCTGACAAAAACAGAGACAATTTGATCGTCATACAATATACTATAGCCTATAGGCTAGTAGTTTGTATTAGTATCTTAATATGTTATCAATAAATAAAAATTAATATGTATAATGTGTTTTGGTGGAGAAAAAAAAAATACATTTCTTAGGCTAAATGTACAATTCAATCATATATTTTTCCCCTAAGCCATATATAAATTACTGGTTCAATATATATGTTCCAATAATTTTAAATACCTAGTATTATATCAAGAGATAATTAATCAAATCGGTTAAATTCTATATCAAAATTAAAAAATAGTTTGTATTTAAAATAATTTAACAATATAGTCTTAATTTAAATTTTAAACTCTAAAACCAAGCCGCAATATCTTAAAATTAAACTCTAAACAAAAAATCAGGAACGCTAATTTGTACAACAAAACATTTTAACCTTAAATGGTCTATGTATTTAGTGGTTAACAAGTTAGCCTATTTTGTTCTTCTAATTATCCTTTATACTTCACCTTAGGCGACAATAGGTATGCAGCAACAAAAAGAATATAGGTAGGCAGAATCAATAAAAGGTTGATATTATTGGGGACTAAATGAAAATCTAAATATATTTTATTTAAACCATTGCTTATATAGTCAAGAATATAATACTATAGGCTATAGATTGGTAATAAACTCATAATGCTAATGCTGGTATTCTCTAACTCTAAATACCACATTCGTACCAATACCTAGTTCATTAAATATCTTTGACGTGCCCGATACAAAAGAAGACGAAACTGCATTGAATATTGATATCATTAATGCGTACTTAATTAAGTAATTAATTGATTTTGAGAGTACCATATTTTTAATTTAGGATTTTAAGATATGATTACAATTTAGAGCGTAAATATGTATTTAAAGAGAGATCTGAATGTACTTGTAGTTTCCATGCAGTTAATGCGTTTTTCTTCACATTTATTACACTTTGTGTCTGCTTCTCCTTGAATTCCTCCCTCCACACTAGGCTACTCCACACCCTTTCTTGCCGTTTTGATTGTTAATTTGTTACTCTATTTATTGTTCATTTAATAAAAACTCCATTTAGCAGAAAAAAAAAAAAAAACTCTTTTCTGTGTGACCAAGAAGTTGTATCAAAGCTTGATTCATAAAGTACTGAATTATAGAACCTTGAAATGGCCAAGAATATTATGGGTTAATGGCTTCTACCTAGTCTTGCCCACTTAGGCATGAATGGGTTTAATCTCCAATCAATCAATGTAGCATAAAACATATGTTGTGTGAAAACAAAAAAGTGAACTGATGTTGTCCTCCTGCAACTCAAACATTTGCTGTGGACCCTCGGCGTGTGAATTTAACGCGCAAACATAACATGTACAAATCACTTCTTAAGAAAAAACTCCTTCAACGAGCGCGTGGGGCCTTTATTTATTATTCGTTTTACAATAATTAGTCGTTTTTCAAGTTATTACTACATCAAAACTCGTTTGTGTCAAGAGCTTATTCTCTGCAACAAGCAACGTTTTGAAGCATATAGCGTAGAAAACACGTCTTTTAATTCGGTAAAAGAAGCTCATACACGAAAGAGAGAGCATTACTTTTACATGCTATATAGATGATAGAGTACATACACAAACAAAGGGGCAAATAGGATTTGAATCATGCATCATTACACAAGTTTTTTATCTGTACAATGATAATTGTGATATCATCTGTCCTATTCTCATGCTCCAACCATAGTTTGTATGATTCCGCTGCAGCTGCAGCGCACCCATCGCGCGGATCAGCGTATCTCCCCACCTGCAAACACACACAATTCTCAATCACATTCACACCTAAAAAGAAAAACACAAAACACATCGAGAACTTCAAAAGTGTATCATTGCTTTCTTTACCATATCAACAACAGCTTGGCTTGGAAGAAACTCGAAAATCCCATCGCTTGCAACGACAAAGAACAAGTGGTTAGGCGAAAGATGAACCATGGACACTTCTGGTTCTGCGGTAACTCCAATGCTCTCAGCTGTCGAATCTCCAACACTTCTGGTGAATGCGGTTCCAGGGTACATTCCGTTTTGAACCCAAAGTCTAGGCGGGTCACCTCCTTCGCTCTCTTCGCTTGCCCATGTTTGTATATTCGGATCTTTCAATCCTTCCACTTGATCAACACTCAGCACTCTAGCCCCACACGCCTTCACCCTCTCGCACTCATCTTTCCTAAAAGGCGTTTGATCGTAAGACAAATCCTCTGCTAGAATCCGATTCCTGTCTTTCACAGCCAGTACCGCCCTCGAATCCCCTACATTAGCAACATAAATCTTGTCCCCAACAACAAGAACCGTAATCGCAGTCGTGCCACTCATCGAATCATCGATTTCGCTATCGTGTAACTCCTCATTCACCCTCAGAAAAGCAGACTTGAAAGCTTTCTCTGGATCCTCAAGCAGAGCTGGATCTTCAGACAACATTTCCACAACTCTCTCCTTAACGAAATTCGAGCACTGCGTACCGAATACGCCGTGGCCGTCAAACACGCCAAAGAAATGGACATTTGGGTTACCTTGGAGCTCGGTCTTGATGCAGTAAGTGTCTTGGTTTTCCTTATCAGGTGAATCTGGATAATAGCCTCGTTGAGACAGCACAGAGTAAACCATTTCGAAATTGGGGGAAGGAACTTGAATTGATCCGAGAGGTTTCTGAACGACGCCATCTTTTCCCTTAAACTCCTTGGCGTCTCCATGTCCCCGAGAATCTCCTTCTGATGATGACGATGGATATCGGCTACAACATTTGCATTGAACACAACCCATCTATGTTTAACGCAGAGAAAATATTCGATTACGCGAAAACAAAAAATCCCAAAATTCCTCAAACAGGGTGCTACGAAATCCTCAGGCTCGGCTAGAACAAGCAATGTCCAGGAAAATGAAGAGAAGGGTATTCGTCAAATTCAACAATGGCGTCCGCAAAAGTGTAGGATTTTACAGATGTCATGCTAAACGCGGGCAAAATCAAAAAGGGGGTAAAAGAAACGAACAAAGGGAAAGACGAAATTCACACCCAAACCCAGAATTTTTGTTTGCCCAATAAACAAAGGATTATTGGAATGGTTCCGAGGAAGAGGAAGAACCCAAAAAAAAAAACACAAAGGTTAAGAGGGGAATTCGTTTCTTCTTTTCTTGTTGGTATCTCTCTTCGAATTCTTCTTAAACCTCTTCCTTTTCCTTCGTGTCTTCCTCTACCTTTCTCTTAAAGGGTTATTTCATCAATCCTTTTAAGAGAAAGTATCAAAATTCGAGAAAACCTAAAAGCGAAGCAGAGGAATTTGTTCGAAAGAAAGAACAGAAATAAGAGAAAAAGAGAGATTGAATTTGGTCGATGGGTACACGGGTGGGTTTGGCCTCTGCACGAATACCCAAAATAAACAAATTTTTTTAGAAAATCAATGAATTATTTTTTCCAAGTAAAATTATTTTATAATAAATGAAACAAATTGTATATTAGCTTTAAATTTGCTATAACCGGCCTCGTTAACTCGAGACTCGTTTTCTCTTTACATTTTGGCCGCGTCTATATAACTCTTTGCCTAACAGACCCCATCACTCATCTCTCTCTCTTTTTTCTCTCTGCCTTCTGGTATGGCTGCTGACGTCAGCTATCTCGTACGAATACTAGGTAGGTACAAAGACGATCGAACGGCGGTAAAGGATTCCGTCGGACCCAGATCGACGGTGTCGCTCATGACTCGCGATCTTCTCGGAACCAGCGGTTGTGGTGGAGAAGGAGGAGGAGGAGACGATCAGTCGCTGGAGCTTGACCTTGATCTGCAAGTCCCCAACGGCTGGGAAAAGCGTCTCGACTTGAAGGTTCATTGCTACTTTCTCCCATTTTTCTCTCCTTCGTTCTGTAATTTCGTTTAGAAAATTTTAAATGGAAGAAACGAACCAACAGAGAAGTTTCGGAAATGGAAAAAAAAAACGATTTTCTCTGTAATTACTGCGAGATTTGAATTCGGATCAATTGTTATTGCTGAAAATTGAGAACATTGAATGTTCGTAGTTATTGACACAATCGATCTAGGATTTGAATTAATTCGATTTGATTCTTTGTGGCTTTTTAAACAGTCAGGGAAAGTGTATCTGCAACAATGCAATTCAACGAGCTCGTCGCCAGCGACTCATCATCATCCCGCAGACGCAGACCAATTGAACCAAACACTTCCGAAATTTCAGGATTTAAATTTTCCGCCGATTTCCGGTAAATCTCCGGGGAAACCATTGTTAAGCCTCTTCGACGACACAAGCCTAGAGCTGAAGCTAGTCCCGTCTTCTTCTTCATCTTCTTCTCCTTCTTCTTCAAATCCGTCGCGCTCGTATCTATCCTCTCTCTCTGTATCATCGGCGAATTCGAGTGTTTGCACACTCGACAAGGTGAAATCGGCTTTGGAGAGGGCGGAGAAAGATTCATCCGGAATGATAAAGAAACGCCAATCGCCAGAAAACGGCGTTGACGATCGAACCGCGTCTCCGGTTGCGGCTGGATGTCCAGGATGCTTGTCGTACGTGTTGGTGATGAAGAACAATCCGAAATGCCCGAGATGTCGTTCGTTTGTTCCTTTGCTTCCCATGAAGAAGCCTAAGATTGATCTCAACATATCGATTTGAAATCTCTGGGGATATGATTTCATTTTCTTATTTTATAGGTTCGATTTCTGTAAATGATAGATAAATCAGTTGTTTAATTGAAAAGAAATTGAATGCCAAAAGGAAAGGAAATAGATGGGTGTTTTTGTAAATTGCTCTGTACTCGGTTTTTCTTATCAAATTGTTGATCTTGTTTTGTTACTAAACCGTACTCCTAAAATAACCCAATGTTTTTTTTTTTTTTTTTTTGTCAAAGCAAATAACCCAAAGTCATGGGTCACTTCCAAGTTAGTTGAAGATATTCATAAGATTTACTATTTTTCAAAATATTATTCTTTCTTATAGTACAAAATAGTTGCGTTAGGTTTAGCCTTGAACTCTCTAGCTTAATTCTTTTATTTCAATGGAACCGACTATTAAAAACTCAAATACACTTTTTGGTGCTGATAAAATAATTGAGAAAACCATCAGATATATGGAGTACTAATTAATAAATTAAATATTTGAACTGTATTTTTTCCAATGAAGTTAAGTGGAGTATGACGCATTTACTGTAAGCGTAGACTGTAAATACTTAAAACTGACGAATAAATGAGCATTTAAGTGGAACAACGAGTCATTAAAGTTTCGCTGACTTAATTTCACTTGCATAAGCCAACGACGCATGCATGTTCATGCACACACATACATATAAATACATTTATTTTCATAAAAGTGCAGAAAAAGAATAAGTCCACTTCTCAAAAAAATGTATTGACAAAATATTAAATTATTAAGTTATTAATTTGTGTACAGTGCTATATTACAACAATAAAAGAAGTATACCTTGTTTGGGTAGGACCTAAAAGTATAATAACTTTTCATTTAACACATTCCTGATGGAGTACGGTGCTTTTGGTTGGTATTTGTCTTTTCAAATTATTAAAAACCTCTTGTGTACTACTATGAGTCAACTGTTACAGCTTACAAGCTCTTGTCTAAGTCAATATATATTTAATAAGTTCACCCGTGTACGTTTTAGAATTTGGAACCTATTTTACAATTTGATACCTAATTTTGTGTATTTTTAGATTTGGTGTATTATTAGAAAATATTACGTTTGTATATAGTTTTTCTTAGCATACTTGTTTTGGTAGTTGGTTTCGTGAATTTTTTATTTTTTTAAAACAACTTTCAGGATTTAATAAATAAAACAATACGGATCAAACCCAGGAAGTATACAAAGTGTTTTTTTTTCTAATTATGGAATAAAAAAAGAGAAGGGAAAGTCATGCTAAATTGCTAATGGAAACTGAGTAAAAAAATGCTAATGGAAACAAAATCAGTTTAATTGGATAGTGACTTTAAATAAATACCAACTAATGCTCTTGCGACATTTTTCTTGAGTTTAAAACAACAACAACAAAAAAAAACATTTTTGTTGAGTTATTTTATTTGTATCTTTAGGAAAAGTCTAAAATCGCGAGTCAGCATCTTCATTCATTTTGTGTTGGCAACTTGGCACTTAGTATTTTGATTGGAAATAACATTCCACGCCATTATATCAAACGTCAATAATCACTATTAATTCGCAGATAGATATTTTCTAAGCACCTCAATAGTACTTTAGTTTTGATTATTTTTGGGTGACTAACATTGGCGATTTTTATGATTTTATCTCCAGACTCCAGTCCGTAACTATTCAATAAGCATGTCTCAAGTCTTCAGCTTCTTTGAAAAAAACGAATCAGCTGGGAAATTCAAAGAAGTGTGAAGAATTAAAGATATAAAACATGGCGTTACTGCTTTTAATTTCCCCGAAATTAGCAAACAGAGTAACTAAGGCCCATCTAAAACTTACCATCATCAATAAGCAGCCCAAGCCCAATACGTTGTTTATTATTGTGAGCTCTATTGAGAAAAAGCCCTGAACCTATAAATTTTGTCTCTCCTCAATCTGTTATCTTGTCAACTCAATTTTATGACCTCCTCTGTTGTGATATACTGGTTCTTAGGATTACTGGGGAAAAAAAGTAAGCGTAAGAAATTCCTTTTTAATGCTTCGATTTGTACATGTATTATGTATAATCGGCTAGTTACACCCATATACATATGATATATATAAAAGCTCGTGTTAAATTAAATTTATTATTCTCATATAATTTTAGTAACTTAGTACGTGTATATATATACGTACAAAAGTTGGTGTACGGATATAAGGTTGCCAGCTGCATACTCATGCTTTGATTTATTTATTTTACTTTATGCGAACTCGTTAGCTGTTGCTTAAGTTTCCCCAACATCGTACGAAATGAAGCACACATGTGCCACAGATTTGCCTAATCGACCTTCTAGCAAATTATTGATTGTCACATCACTGAATCGTGCTGATATATATATGATGTTTTTTTCTATAAAAATGTAGATCTCGATAATCCGGAAAATAGTCCAGCACCGTACAATTCTGATCCATGAATAATTAAGCTCAGAGGGACAATACGTATGCATAAACAGCTACAATGACATTACCGATGATGCTATTTACTATAATAATGATTTTATATACTATATATACTTGCACTGTATTTTTATAGCTCTAGTTGTTAAAACTTAAGCGAGCTTTGGTTTGACTAATATACTTTTGAAAACAAAATGCTTTTACCTTCAAGGTTCTTTTATATTTTTAATAACGGAATATAAATTTCGATAGTAGCTATTTTAACTTTGAGAATTACACAAAACACCAAAAAAACATTCATGTATATATATACTTTCAATTCTGTTACAGACACTTGTTTTTTTTTTTTTTTTTTTTTTAAAAACCNACAGACACTTGTTGTTGATACTCTTTCTTTTTTGTCGGAAGTCCTCGAATGGACCACTTGCATGTACAATCAAATAAACCGCTATCGTCGTTGTACTATTTTTCATCTATTTATCCAAATTGACAATGTAAAATGGAATAGCTAATTAGAGAAATTATCTTTAATTTTATTTCTAACAATGTTTTATTAAGATATACAAATATATTATTTGTTCTAGAGCTAAGTGGATTATCCACTCAGATGAAGTGACATTTTTGTTTGTTGACAAAATAGATGTTTTGACGTTTGCATTATTAATTTAGAACTTTCGGTGTCAACTGTCAAATAGCCAAAAAGTTAGGTTATATAGAAGGGGAAAACAATATGAACAATATCCAAACCTATAAAAGAATTTTTACCTTGACAGTTTGACCTAAAAACAAAATATGTTACTTCTCCCTGTCATTAATTAGATGCAGCTGATAAACATCTTATCGATAATTTATTTATCGATAATTTATTGGTTATTTATAGCCATAAGTTCAATTTAATAAGGTATTTTTTTTTTTTTTGGAAACACATTTTACAATCTTAACTAAGTTAAAAAAGAGTTCACGATATATGTTGAACTCTTATAAAAAATATAAAGAAATATCGATAAAACGTAAACAATGAAAAGCGTGCGCCAAAAATAAGGTGCATGTCGATGTGTGGAATTATATAAATAAAGAGAATAGTATAAAACTATTCTTTGTGGATCTTTATGTATTTATTGTTTAATTTCAACGGATATTTGGATGCTTTGTTGCAACTATCGGTACTTTATCTGATGGATCCGTACGGTGCACACAAATTCATACTCTTTTTAAATGACGAAACTAACCCGGTACTTGTCCATATATTACATTTCGTCCTCTTCCGGTCGTCAATGGTTCTCGCCTCTCGGAATATATTATCTTCATTGTTTTTTGGTTGATGCAGAATATATCCTTTTTATAACTTTATTAGTATTAAACTAATAAAACAAATCAGCTGAAATACAAGCAAACAAAGTAAGAGATGTTGGTTCGTGGTAACGTCTCGTTAGTGTTAGGATAAACATATTTGCAAAAAAATAAAAAGATCTGCAAGCTTAATCACTAGACCAAAACTTAAAGCTGAATAGTCTTACTTAATTTGCTTGATACATGGTTGGAATCAGACTTGGGAATTCTAATTAAGTTTGCCGTCGAATTCCATAAATGTACCAACTCGTACGTTTCTTGGTAGAGGTTTTACACTCATGACTTATATAAACCAAAACGTGCAATTTCGAAATTTGATTGTTAAACCAAACGGTACATGAAACGTGTGGGACGCACGTTTCTTCTGTTTTCTCTTTTCTTTTTCAACTTTTATTGGCGGCCAAAAACGAGAGGCGTTTCGATTATCAGAGTCGTCGGAGATCTAATTCAATTTCTGGAGATTCAGTCTCGATCCGGTTTGATTTAAACGAAAATTCTGTTTCTCGATCACAGCTAAGATAGCGGTTGACAACAATCGATAATCTAAGAGAGAAGAAAAAGCTGGTATAATATATTTACAAAACCGAGAAATTGAAGACGGAAATTGAAAAAAAATGGATCGCCGATTTGATGATTTGAAAGCTACTCTGTAGTCTCAGGTATCAACTCATCGCCGGAGAGCAACGACGCGACGAGATCCTGTAGCTCGCCGGACTCGTTGAAACCCAATCGGAGCGTTTCGACAACGCGCTCGAAGACGATGACGTGGCAGGGGATGTGGAGGACTCCTTTCTGAGCGTAGCCGTATTCCTGAGCGGATCGGTTGAGCAATCCGACGAAGATGGGGTGGTTCAGGAGCTCCGCGCTCACCACGAACCTCTCCATCTCTTCGCCGACGTAGACAGGCACGTGTCCGGCGGGGACGGTGTTGACTCGTCTCGCCGGACAAATCGACCACGGCGGCGGCGCGTGTGGACGATGATGGCCGCGCCGGGTGCGGAAGGAGGAGGTAGATCGGCGGAGGGAGAATTCGGAGGAGGAGTCGGCGACGCGAGAGAGGCGGCGGATAAGATGCTTCATTTTTTACTCCGGCGGTTTGAAGAGAGATGAAATTCAAAATCAGAGAGAGAGAGAGAGGGTGCGAAAGAGGTAGAACTATTATATAGAGAGAGAGAGAGAGAAGACATGGAAAGATTATGACGAGAGCATTGAGGGGGGGAGAGTACACATACATACATAGTCGGTACTTGCCAGGTACAACCCAGGAACAGGAAATTTAACTTCCACAGAATTAAATTAAAATACTATTACTACTACTGTTGTTTAGATAAATAAACAAATCTTTTTAGCATTTCAAAGCTTGCTACAATTACAAAATCCAAACAACAAATGAAAAACGGTGAGAGAAAATCTAAAAATATATAAATTATAATTAGGATTTAGAGTTCAGAATTTGGAGTTTCAATATTTTTGTTTTCTAAAAAAACTTAGACTATTTATTGATTTTGATACACAAATTTTAGTTTCGTAATTATAAAAAAGGTTAACTACAGCTTTTTTATGTGTTGCTTAGTATATTACGTAAATGTAAAGTTGAATAAATAATCTTGATAGGTAAAGTTGAAATTATAGGATTCAAAGCCATACAAAATTAGCTTAATTATAAAAGAACACAGCAACGATTTTTTCTTATGTTATTGAAACCTGCAAATTCACGTAATCGTTTTGCTGTTTTTTTCTTTCTATTATATAATTCTGCCAATAAAAGTCTATGATGCTTAAACTATCCCTCTAAACATATTTCATTATTTTATTTCATATTGTGTACTAATGTTACTTAATAGATTGTATAGTTGAGCCAGTGAAGTTTAGACCAACCAAACGGAATAGTCCGTGATTTTGTTTAAAATCAAAATCGAGTATGATTAACAAGTTGTTCTTATGTCATCATGGTCAAACATGAAAGAAACAGGAAACGTTTTGAAAACCTCATTTATGAGGTTGGTGGTTATGTGGACTTCACTAAATAATTAAAATATTTTAATTTGAAGTTTTTTAAGTAAATAGGTCAATAAATTAAAGATGGTTGGATGAAATCTCCGCGGCTACTTAAAGTTCAACATTCTTTAAGATTTCACAGAGACCGATAAGTCAAAGAGAATAGTACAGAAATGAAATTTGGATCGAGAAAATCTGGCCCTTTGTTTTTGTCGATTTTTTCTTTTATTAGGATATTTTTGTTTTCTGTATCGTGATATCTTTTTCTGTTAAACTTATTTTATTTGTTTTAAGTTATGCATATATTTTATCTACTAGAAAAAATTGATAACCTCTTCAACATTTCAAATATATTTTGTTCGTTTAAGTATTTACAATACTGTTCTTGTCTGCTAAACGTTATTTGCATGTCCCAAACATATAATTTCTTCAAAACCAAAAAAATCTCAAATAGTTACAATTATATAAAAGACATCGAGGTTTAAACAAAACATCGACCAAATTCGGAGTCACTAGACAAGTTGTTCACGACACTCTTGTCCCTTTGCGTTTTGGATATTAATAAGTTTGTTCGTTAATAAAAATGTTACATAAACTAAACGGCATGTTTACAGAAAAAAACAAAAGAAACTAAAACGACATATATAATGATTTTATGAACTAAATATGTTTCATTACGACTTTTCAACTATTTCAATATACATTACCACAAAAGAATGGATTTTTTGTAAAGTAAATGGATGGGTTCAATCGAACGAGGGAATTGGAAAAGACAAGTTTTAAGAAAACAAATATAAAAAAAAACATATTTTTAAAAATGACGTGTCATTAAAGGTAATTAAAGAGTGGCAGGTGGGTTTGGTTGTACGGTCATTTATTCATACAGAGTGTGACCCACCAACTCGCTGCCTGTCCTTCTTTTCTCTTACCCCAGTACGGAGCCATCCTTATATCATAAAGAATCTGAAGTTAAAAAAAAAATAAAAAATCTTACAGATAAACAAACACGTGAGAGGCCTGTCAGTTTCGGCCCGAAATACTTGGGATTTAGTTTGGGTCCAAGAACGAAGGCCCATTGAATCGGGCTCTAGTCTCTAGTCTCTAGCATCAGTACTGTTTTGTATATATGTATTAGCTGAAAATACTTGACATATCAAGTGTCACCGCGGAGGATCGACATCAGTCGTACGTAGGCTTAGCCACTAGTCACTAGTTAAGTTACCTTGGGTGGTTGCAGGACACTTTCAAATCTGAGAAAGTTGTTACCTTTCTTTGATTTTGTCTCTGAAAATCCCTCTGTTTCATACCTCCGGTTATTTCTTTAATTACTTCATAAACTCAAGACCAAAAAGAAAAAACGATTAGTCAACTCGAAGATAAATGTGAGTTTGATATAAATAAAATATAGAGTATAAATGTTTTTTTTTTTTTTTTTTTTTTTTTTTTTT